>VWZW01003806.1:0-159208 GCA_013397115.1 Edolisoma coerulescens | reverse complement strand
CATGCCTGCTATTGCCATCTAGTGGCTTTACGAGGTAATACATCCGTACATTTATGCAGCACAACTATAATGAAATATTTGACCAATCAGCCAGGCTCAGCCTATACACAACCCAATAAACTAGTAAACTTTATAACTGGCCTACGAAAGTCAAATCATCTATAACACCTACAGTGTGTATAGTGCAGGAACTACAGGACACGTGTGCCCTTTAGGCTGGTAGGATACCACAGGCCATGCAGGATGCCGTAGAGAAATTAGAATGGTGCTTAACCCCTAAGCACTCCTGGGGGGTGACACGCATGGCTGACAGCTGTCTGCATGTGTTCAAGCTGTCTGAGCTCTCATTGAAGTCAGCAGATGTCTAAATACTGTACAATTTCTTTTGAACAGAGCTTGAAATTGAATTAATAAGTAACTCTATAGGTCATGATGCTGTAGTGCTAGAGCTCTCTTTATGGTCTCTCTTGTTTAACATTGCAGATGGACCTTCAAAAGTCACCAGGTTTGTGTTAAAAGAAAAGCGTTCACAACAGAGATATAGTTGACTTAATGAAATACATAAAAGCTAAGTTATTTTAATTCATTTCATCCAGTTAGGATACAGAACACGAAGCCTTCTCCGGGGTAAAGCAGCTGGCAAGTGTGCTTTGAACGAATAAAGTTAGAATCACCTGTTAAAAAAGACAATACACATTTGTTGGTTAGCAGCATGTACCTGAACTACTGGCTTTCCCTCAGGAAATAAAGGGATGGATTACTGTTGTCAGATATATGTCGCCATTTACTGGCTCATTTATCACAGACCTTTGCTTCCCATGCAGTCACTGAAAAAGATTTTCTTTATTTAAGATGAAAACACTGATCCCAGACTAAGGAAAAATGTTGTGTTGTCACTGACTAAATTGCTGCCTCTAGAACATATGCATTTACCTAATCAGTATGTGCTCTCACCAGTCTCTTTCCTCTTTTCTCAATGAAGTTTATGAACAGTTGTTTGCCCTTTTTAATGCTTATACACCAAAATAGGGTTTTTTTCTCAAAAATCCGATTATATAATATTGGCATGTAATAGTTTCAAGATGATAGTGGCTATTTTGAGTTTCATACTTGGGTGCAGATTATGATCAATACCTACTATGAAGAATAATAATAATCAAAATAGAGAATAACAATGAATACCATAATTATTATGATAGGTTATAAAAATAAATAGAACTAAATCCAGTATGTGCCTTTATGAAAATCTACCAAACTGTATTAAGGGAAATAATGATGGAGAATTCCCAGCTATTAACCTCCAGATCAGAAAGCACAGCACTGGTGATTAAAGTAGAAACAGTTATTATTTGATGTGTCCAGATTCACCTCTTCAACCGATGAGCTTATTTAAATTTTCCAAGACAATTTAATTTCATACAAACAGAATTTCAATATAAAATAAACCAGAAATATTTTTAAAATGCACCATAAAAATTTTAAAATATAATTAACCTGTTAATATACCAACATATTTTTCCAGCTGTTGCTAAAATGAAGATTTTACATTCCTGAAACTGATTTTTAATATTATATTGCTTTTGGTTCCTCAAAACCAATACTATATTAAATTGTGTTTTCCTTCTATTTCTTCTATACAATTTTTCACATTGATTGTTCCATTCTTCTACATAAATGGTATTTCCTACCCAGTCTATAAGCATTATTTGTATGTCCAAATTTACTCCATTCTTCAGGTAATAGCTCTGTACTCCTCCAAATGTCTCCCAAAATGTGTTTCAAGATAGAATATGTTTATCCTTGATCAGATTCATTAATTTTTTTTTTTCATTTCTAATAGAAAAGAGTATGTTTTGGTCTTTCATGGACAATGTATTACTGACAGGTATGAATTGTCATTAATTACCTAGGCAGAGAAACAAAACTGTTATGTCTTATTATTATTATTTAAGAAAACCCTAATGTCTTACTATTATTTGGAGACCACAAAACCACTGATGCTAACTAGAAGAGTATTTTAATCTTGAGCTGGCATTAGATCAATCCTTAAAGAATAACCTTTCTTTGCTAAGTAACAACTGGCAAGGTCAGGTTGCTTAATTAATTCAGGAAAAATGTTTGTGTATAATAAGTCTTGAAGTTTATACATTATAAAGTATACAGTATAAAGTATACTCTACACAGTGACAGCCACACATCTACCTGCATAGAAAGGGTAATGTTTCTTTCTTGTCAAATTTTCTTTGCAAGTATGTCCTAAAATATTTGTTCTGTTTCAATTTGTGGAAAGTGGGAAATGACTATGAACAAAATTAGTCAATTAACTCAAATAAACGGCAAATTTTATCGTCATTTCTGATTGGAAAACAACTTCAAAATAAACATTGACAGTGCCTGAATATGGTCTGAGGAAAATTAACCTGCCTTATAAGCTAGACATATAGATTTTTTTTTTCTCTATCTTTTATCAAAATTTCCGGTTTTTAGAAAACCAAAATGCTTTCAAACTACCAAATAAATACTCGTATAACCAAATTAGCATACCAAAACAAAAATTGTCAAATTAATATGCATATCATTATATAACTCACACATTGCATTATTGAGAACAATTCTAATTTCTTCAGCGGCAAATATCGCTTCTGATTACTGTTGAGGTAACCAGAAATTCAAATTTAATCACATCAGTTGAATGTAGAAAATATAAAATTAATCTGTGTTGAATACATACGTAAAATATAATTTCAATAATGAAAATAGACGGGACTATGGAAAAGAGAACTGAGTGGGAAAGGAATTATAAATAAAATTTTAATTTTTCTTTCACATGAAATTCAAGTTTCTTTTGTGGCAAAATAGAATACTGATTACAAACATTTTTAGAGTACCAGTGGAGATTGTACATAGGAATCTTTCCCTCCCCAGAAATACAGAATGTGAAATTTAAGTTTTGTGTTGTCACTCACTATCTTAACACTTCCACTCTGAAGTGATTAACTGTTCTGAAAAACATATATTTGCTCCTATGGAAAATAAACCCACATAAAACACCACCATCACCACATCAGCAGCAGCAGAAACATGACAAAGCAGAAGTTCATAGTAAGTGCCCAAAGTCCTGTATTTTGTTGATGACGTTGTTAATGGAAAAGGTCTGAAAAATGATACACCAAGACAAATAACCTGATAAATGTGAATAGTGAAGTAGGATTCAAAGACCAAAAAAATAGAGAAAGGAATATTGAAAGTTTACTTTTTGGGGAAGTACTGTTAGGGCAAGTGGATGTCTCATGAAAACTGTAACAATGTTTACCTGATTCCAGAAGTCCTCTGTCAGCATTTCTGAGTTAGACTTAAGAAAATTCTGTCACAGGGGAGAGCAGGCCAGTTCACATCACCTGAAGTCAAATCAGAACTGAAATTGTTTATTGAGAACATGACTCAAGAGCAATCAGCTAATATAAGCAATGCAACAGATAAACCACATTTACATATTGTTAACATCATTAAACACAAATAAACTTCCAAACAACCCCTCTTCACTGTTCCAAAGATGTTTCCTTCTCAGGCACCCATCAGTGGGTCCAGCTCAGTAGGGCTCCTGTCTGGGCAGGAAGGGCCCTGTGGAGCTGAAGGATATTGCTGCTGCTGCTATTTCCTTCAAGTGGAAATTTCTATGGTTTATTTTGTGCCCACTGCCCCTTGTCATACCACTGGGTACCACTGAAAATAGTCTGGCACCATGCTCGACACCCTCTCTTGCACACATTGATAAAATCCCCCTCTCAGTTTTCTCCAGGCGAAACAGGCCCAGCTCCCTCAGTCCTTCCTCGTAAGAGAGATGTTCCAGCCTTTCACTGGACCTTCCTCTCTAGGTCCTTGTCTCTCTTGTACTGAGGAGCCCTGAACAGGACACGACACTCCAGATGTGGCCTCACTAGGGCTGAGTAGAGTGGCAGGACCACCTTCCTTGACCTGCTGGCCACACTCTTCCCGATGCACCCCAGGATACCATTGACCTTCTTGGCCACAAGGGAGCACTGCTGGCTCATGGTTACCTTGTCCACCAGGACATTGGCATGTTCACGGTGAATAGAAGTAAAAGGACCAAGTTTTATAGGCACTAGATTGCTACAGTCATAGAGTATTGCAGCTACAGGAATGCGAGTTGTTTATCTGTTTACCTAGAACTCAAACATCTTGTACACAAGCATATATCGTAGCCCCATAGCACTTCTCATAATAGATTATCGTTTACACCAAACCATAATATGGAATTTCCGTTTCGCCTTCATTTAAATCTCTACAACATTAATTAATTTTTATGTTGTCTTATTATATTATCATGTTAAATTCAACAGACTTTCTACTTATCTCTAAAAATATCAAAGCCCTTCTCTATCTAAAAATGGCAGCAAATGCTAAGAGGTATAAATACAGGTTAGATATTCCTTGTGTTTTCTATTGTGTCTTCAATTGAAAGACCTAGAAACTTCAGATAATGAACCTGAGATTTTAATGCTTTTATTGCATTTCAAATCCAGTTTTACAGTTTCAAACTTTTGTTTCTACTATTAAATCTTTAGTCAAGGCAAGGTTATCTTCACACTTTATTCTGCGAGTCCCTGATCCTTTAAAAGATTTTTTTGAGCATTTCCTTGTACTCTTGTGTGTTTTCTTGAAAGGTCTGAACTGAAATCAGTTATCATGAGCCATAAAGAGATTTTGAGATTAGTAGATAAAGTCTTATCAAACAAAGGTTTAATAAAATAAATTGAAGCATGCAATGTGATACCTTCTGCTCTGCTTCCTACTGCAGACTTTTCTGTAGATCAGTCTTGTCAGAGCCTTAGACCATGAAAACATAGATGATAACCCACCTAAATAAAAGAGAAACTTTCCATTGACCTTGATGAACTTTGAATCGCTGTACTTCCTTTTTACATGATCTTTCTGTATCATAGAGCTACTATCAATTGCTGACATTTTAAAGTATTTTCAGCATGTTAAATTGCAGTGCATAAAACCAATTATGTCACAATATTTTCCCAATTCTCTTTCCAGTTTCCCACTTAGCACCTGGAATAGCATTTTTCTTTGTTTTCGTTGTTACTCTCCCTATGAGAGTGTTTTCCATGTACCGTTTTCCGTGTTCTTTTCCATGTACCGTTCATTTCTTGCCAAAATCTGACATTCTGTCAGCATTACATAAGATATTTATCTCTGTCCAATTTAAGTCCTGTACTGTATAGTACATCTGTGAACAGTGATCTGCAATGACAATTCCACTGAAAATGTCTGCATTTTACTACTTGCTGGAACCATTTCTGCTGTATTTATGAGTGTAGTAGAACTTTTGGTACTTGCATTAATGTACCAAAAATAAGCAATGGTTCTATTAATTATTTTACATTTATTTTCCTTTTGAATGTCTGTCATTTACTTCCATCTGCTTGTTAACATATTAAAATTTTTTCTTTTTGTTTCTGGAAATTCTAAGAAGGAAATTAAAAACATTATGTTCAGGAAAAAAGTATATTTCTTATTCTCCCTTAGTGATCATATACAGTATGTAGCAATTTCCTAGTAAAGCCCCTGTTGTCTTAGTATAGAATTAGTAATAGTTACTCCTTATATGGAGATATGTTAACCTGACAAAATAAAAAAAAATCTTTGCAACTCAATGAAATTTTATCCAATTAAAACTTCATGTGTTATTTTTTATTTTCCAGTATAAATTTAAGAGATAGTAAAGAGGCAATTTTGACAATAAAAATGTAAGAATATAATGAAAAGAAATATAAATGTTGATAGCATAGGATCCTTCACAAGGTACTCTTTTCTTTGAGAATTGCTTTGGTTAACAGTATATATGTTTAACTTCCCACAGCAATTAGATTAATTAGAACTGAGGTAATTTTCTCTCTAGTAATAGAGTAAATAGCATAGGGTTGAGTTTTGTTCAGAAAACGACAAAATGAGAACATCCTGTTTTAGAGAAGTTTCTTTCAGTGCATATGTAGATGTGATTTTCTACAGCTATAATAAACACCTGTATCTACATCTGGAAAGCATGATTTAACCCCAGACCAGCAACTAAGCATCACATTCCCACTCACTCACTCTGCCCATGAGTAAAAGTGCAAAGATTCATGGGTTGAGATAAATACAGTTTAACAGGTAAAGCAAAAGCTGTGTACACAATTAAAGCAAAGCAAGGAATTCTTTCACCACTTCCTACCAGTGGGCAGGTGTTCAGCCATCTCCAGGAAAGCAGGGCTCTATCACGTATAACAATGTCTAGGGATGACAAATGCCATCACTCTGAATGTCCNAATACCAGACTGCAATGATAGCAGATATTAATCTATTTTTTAAACAAATTTAAAGGCTAGTTAGGGGAAAATAACTATTCTAGAGAATATAACAGATTAAGTTAAAGGTCTTACAGAGTCATAGCATAAAATTCAGTGTATGTGAAAACAAAAATTAAACAAAACTGAGTAACTGAGTGACACCTAAAAACCCTACAGCTATGTAAGTCTGGATTTTAATGTTCAGAACCCTTGTGGAAAACATGAAGGAGAAAAAGAAACAAATATATTTACAGGCCATGCACGAACCAGATAGGTCATTACATTGAATGTCACAGAAATGACAAAAACCACGAAAAATTCCTTTACATAAATATGTGAAAATAGATAAAGCTGTTTTCTTCTAGCTGCCTGCTGAAGTGACTAAGATGGATTTCAGTGTTAACTTTCATGTCTAGTGTCAAGAAAATGATGGACAGCTCAAATTATCTAGTACCTAATGACGCCTCATCTTGGATCTTCTGAGATATAATGATGACACCTGCAGTACAAAACCTGAATACTTCCCCGCCACACCTCATACCCCTTTCAGGAGTTTTTGTTCCTTTTTCTCCTATTGGAAAACAGATATGAAACTACATTTTTCTGCCAGTAGGAACATGCACTTATTTCGCAGTCCAAATATATCTGTAACTGGAGGAAAAGTAAAAATTTACACTAAAATACTTTTCTACTCCCAAAGTGTTTGCTCCTTGGATTTCTCCAACACATTTATGAACAGCAGTCATCCTCTAAGCATTTAAATGGTAAGCTCAACTGTTCAAGCTCTCTGATTCATCAGTAGGACAGGTTTTCCATATTTCTGATCATACAAATTGCCTTTCTTTACATCAGCTCCACAATCACCTTTAAGCATGTATGATTACACTGTGTTATGTTTCAAGTGACTCCACACACCATTAAGAATATTTTCCTGTCTCTGAAATACCTAACTTGTTTGATTTTTCATTTGTTCAGTTTGTTCTGCTTTCTCCATGGCTGTGTCATAGGGGGACTTCAAAGTCATCCTTCATCTGGGGAATATATCCCTGTCCATTTGTACCACGGAATCCTTTAATTACAGGTGTTGACCTTGAATTTTGCATTATTAAATTCCTTCCTACCTCAGTTGTTTCAGCCTTCAAAGTAATTTGTTTTCTCTATTTTATCCCAACTGTCCTTCTTGTTGACAAACTCTTTCTATGACTTTGTGTCATCAGCATTTTTTATCAGCATATTTTTGTTTCCTGTGCCAAGGCCAAGTGGAAATGTTAAGCAAGATTTTCCCTAGCCTTATCCTTTAAGACCATAATTGAATTTCATACAGTAGAATCCAGCTCCTTAATTGAGCCATTAATGTTCATCTATGTAATAAGATAGTCTTTAAAAAAGGGATGACTCTGTTTATACACAGCAAATATGCCCACAAGAGGCATATGAAAATCTATAAACATTTCCTAGGTAATATATAAATGAAAATTTGAAGTTACTCCTTATTTACAGTTAATTAAAGATGGTGATTTGGAAATGAGAAAAAAAAATTAATCTTCATAGAAATTCTCAATAACAAAAAGAATTAAGTGACAGGATAGATTTTTTGGGGAAAAAAACCCAACCAAGCAAGCAAAACAAAAACTCAGCTGCAACACCACAAACTGGTTACAGTGTACAATAGACCATCTGTAAAAAAATAACTCTGCAATAAAAAAATAGTTATTGAAAACTTTCGGAGTTCATTATGATGTTAAGAAATAAAAGACTAAAAGTTTATATAAAAGTTCCACTATAAAATTGCCTTCCATGGAATTCCACAGGTAAACACTGTGTATCTAAATTTATAAAAAGGAAAGAATCTTGGTCATCTTGTACCATATTTACAGTGATTTTCAGTTCTCTAAAGGATCAGATAGATCTCCACTGGATTATAGAATATCCAAATTTAGAAACTGAAAGCAGACGTAAAATGTAGTGTTTAGAGTAGTATTTCAACTTCAGCTAGTGCTTTAGTAAGTATGTTTTGGATATTAATTGAGTTTATCATAATAGTTCTCTTGGACTCATTTCTGGTAGCTCCATTTGTTTGAATGTAACTAAAATCAAGGAAGATCATGACAGCTTTTTCCTTGTTTCAACATGTTTTAAAACTTTGTACATCCTCAAGCTATGAAGAATCTGTCATGAAATTGGTTGTCTCTCAAAATTACCATTGACTTCAGCAGAGTTACTTTTATATGTAAAACTTTATAAATAATTGCTTCTTAGTTGCTTTCAGGAAATTGGGATGCTTCTTCTGACATTTTTAAGTACATAGTCTTTTTAAACAACTGCATTCAAACTTTAAATTTTTTGGCACTTACAATGAGCCTTTGTATGAATAGGAGTACTTGCTAGCAGATATATGATATCGCTAGTAAACACATTCTCAGATGCACACATCCTTTTAGTGTTGAAAGCATTGTGTTGATTAAAACAAAAATCAGTGGGCAAAGTAGCTTAGAAGTGTCGTCTAAATAATAATCCCAGCTAAAAAAACCTCAATAGACTTTAAAATTTAAAAAAATAAAATCCTCTTATCTTTCCTTTGTGGCACAGATTTTTTTTTTTTAATGTTGATTTTACCTTAGCAGAATTTTTTAATAATATATGAATAGTATTCCTACTGTGAACAAAAGTCATGGATATTTTCATGAAAGAAAACAGATTTAAAATTCACTTAAAGACATCTTTACAATTTTAAGTGCTTGAACTATTATATTTAAATTATCAAGAGTAACTACAGTTTTGTGTGGTATTATTAAGAAATAATACTGCGGGGACACCTTACACTAGACCAGTGCAGTACTCAGAGCACCACCCAACACGGCCTTGAACACCTCTAGGAATGGGGCATCACAACTTCTCTGGGCATGGTATTTATGAAAAATGAATTAATTGGTTGCTTGGTTGGATGGTTGGTTGGTTGGTTGGTTGGTTGGTTGATGCCGTGTAGCACTATGACTTGACAATATTTTGCATTTCCTTTGTGTAAGTACAGAATATATTGTGAATACAAAGTAGCTTCTGGGGAAGAAAAGGTCTCGGGCTACTCTGTGCTGCCAGTGGAAATTAATTAAATGATCTTTGTTGAAAAAAAGGTCAAATATTATGTGTATGATGTATAAAGGACATGAAGTAGCCCTCTCCCCAACCTGGCTTCAGCAGGCCTGAGCTGGATTATCATGTCTAAATTTGCCACTTCAGGACAGATACAGATGAATAGAAAGGGATTAGAAAAGATTTTACGAAATGTGAATGAAAAGAGATTGAGTGAATCCCTGTTATTCGGTCTGGGATGAACATTAAAGTAACTTTCAGGACTGTAAAGGGCTGCTGAAAAAAAGAAAGCAGCATTTTATTTTCCATATCTCTGCTGGACAATGCAAAAAAAGGAATAGGTTTAAATGAAAGCAAAGCATATTAGTGCTAGAAAGTATTAATAACTTTAAAACAGCAGGATCAAATGAAGATGTTTGATCAGAGGCCTAGGATCCTAACATGTAGAGAAAAAAGTGCTAGGAGTATTAAAAGTGTATTTTATTGATCTCATCATTAGAGCCCTAAAGGATTAGATAATTTCCTAATGTCCTTTCTAATGTTACTCCTTGAAAGCTTGTTTCAAGAAACAGCATATTCAGACTTTCAAAAGAAACTATTTCACAGAACTGTTGGTTTGTTTTGGGACATTGTGTCTTTTGTTTTTTTAAAAGCTTAGCAATTTTTGTCTGTTCATTTATTATGAGCAATGAGGCATAATGATACTTTGAGCAAGCAGCTTTGAAACTAGATATTAAGGAACTTTTAGAGTTTTCCACTGACATTTTGATACTACAGCAAATGACTCAAAATGCTTGAGTTTTTGAATGGCTCTAACATGAGATCTATAAGCGAATCATTCTCTCTTAGAATCATTAAATATACTGAGTCAGAAGGGACCTACAAGAGTACCCAGTCCCACTCCTCCACAAGGGCAGTCTAAAACTTAAACCATATATGTGCAAGAGCATTGTTGAAATGCTTCTTGAACACCAAGAAGGTGTTCACTTCCCTAGGGAGCCTTTTGTATTGTTTGTCCACCCTCTCGGTGAAGAATCTTTCCCTAAAATCCAGTCTGGAGTTTCTCTGGCACAGCTTTGAGTCATTCCCTTTCATCCTTTTACCACACACCAGAAAAATGAGATCACCTTCTTGGAGCTTGTTCTTGTGAAAAGTATCACAGAAACACTAATGACCATAGGTAATATGGTATCAGCATTCAGAAGAAATTGAACCTAACAATCATTGCTCTAAAATTAAACAATACTTATTGAAAAAGAAAAAAGTTATACAAATTGAGCTGATTAAAAACTATCTCCATCATTGTTTTTATAAGAAGACAACTTCCAAGTTCCTTGGGAGCCCAAAAACCCCCAAAACCAGGCAACAACCAAAACAATCTCTCGGTTTTTTTCTGAGTTTCAGAATATTTCTTCAAGAAATTTAGTATTACTTAAAAGTTTAAAGCGATGACACAGTTTAACCTCATCTAATTTATGCAAAACAGTATCCAATTTAATGCAGGAAAATCTTTTGTGCTGTGTCTTTATTTTTCTAGATCTGTCAGTATCCATTGTTAGTTTAAGAGCCTAACCTGATACAATAAAAAGATTCCCAGTTTGATCTATATTGTTTTTCACTCTCTTACATAAATTGAAAATAAAGGACTTGCAAATTTAAAGTCACTCCCTTTTTAATGGAAAATATATCCCATTGACCAGAACAGGTCCCACACTTTCAAGGTTTTCTGTTGTTCTCCATGATGATGCCGTAACTCATACTTTCATCATACAGTTCTCAAAATATGCAGTTAACTACTATTGCTACTAAGTGACCAATCCAGCAATTCAAGCAATTTTCTACACACCTTAGTCTGCCTAGACCTACTGGTAAGATAACATCAGGGGATATTTTGAGGTTGTAATGCCTTAGGGAACTGGAAACAATCAATTATGACCACTATTCTGACACACACATCTCATTATTTCCTTAATATTTTCTGAAATTGTTTGTTGATGTTATAGGATAATCACAGCTACTGTTCCAGCTGTATCATTAAACACTACATGAAATTGGAAATAATGCAGGCAAAGTGCCATAAAGGCTGTCTGAGTAAATTGTTCACCTTAGTTTCAGAGGGCAGAAGGTCAATAACACTGTCCTGTTCTTGTGAAGATTCAGTTTGTTTATAGTCATTCATGACAAGCAGGAACTCCATTTTCAAAGAAGTATTAACCAAAACATATTACATGTTTGGTTATTTTATGACTATTTTAAACACCAGACAAGCCTTTAAGTATTGAAAAACAAATCTTCTGTTTCTGCAGTTGAAAACCACACACCAGGGAAAAAAAATTCATTTACGTTAAAACTTTTATTACCAAAGTAGCTCATGGTATTAGCTTTTAGAAAAGGTGTCTCTGAGTGGGAGCAATAGCTTTGACTGGCTGAAACATGCCCAGCCAATGTAACTGCAAATTTGCCTTTTGTTTTTGTTTCTTCTGAAAGGTAGAGCTATTTCTGGAAGTGATTTACCTTGTAACTTGAATAAGTGTGGCATTCTCTTTTAATCCCACGGAGAAACAACGTTTAACAGCGTACTTGTAAACAAGAGCATGGTTCACCACATGTAATTTACTCTTTATGTCCTGACATTGAACTGTGTATGTTTAACTTTCTCTTAATACAATCTTTATATGGAATTACAGTACAGTAAAATGTCCTATAAATGTCTTATCACCTGGTTAGTTGAGAACATGTATTTAAAAGCTGATCTAAATGACCACTTATCTGAGTTATTAATTATGAAGCCTATAATTTGGCAATTAAACTTTTCCCTTATCTATTTTTTTAGTTGGCTCACACTGCACTTCAGAAATTACATTTGACCTGTTTTTTCACCCCGTGAACTCAAGCTATTTGAAACGTAGCATTTAACCAATGCATGCTATTAAATCTTAGCTCTGAAAGAATCTTCAAAAAATACAAGTGCATGTGTGTGTGTGTGTATAAACACCAGAAATATTATATCACAGCTTAATTAACAGAAGAATGTCCATGGATAACTCACAAATAATTATTTTGTATATTTCACTTAAAAGAGAATTTGTCAAATATTTTGCTAGTTGGTATTCCATAAGAAAATACCAGTTTGATGAGACTCAACCATTTCAAATAAATACACATTCCCCATTCCCCTGAAATTTTCAGATGGAAGATTTCCCAATCCAGTCATTACGTTCTTTGTAAAAGTCAGAGGTAACTTTTCCCCGGAAGTTTTTTCCCTTAAAGAAATATTTTGAATGTGGCATAAGTTTTTTTCCCATTAAAATCGCCATTCAGAAAGATATACCATCACTCTCGTTTCTATACAGACCTAAAGAGAAACTGGCATCCATGAGATTCTACAGATGTCTCTTTTAGAGCGCTCACCAGAACTTGAGGACGTCTTGGTCCTATAAGTTACAAGGGATGCTGTACTGTGTTTTCCACATCCTCTACCAAAACTATACCTCCTGAAGTTTAAAGCCACTTTCTCCTTTTGAACCTTTGTTTTTCAATAAGTTAGCATTATTGGGGAAGTGAAAAGTTTGAAAATCTTTAATGGGTCTCAGAAAAGAACAGAAAAGGACATGTAAATACTTATCCCCCCACACATTACAGGACTCTGATGTCACTATACCATCCTTGCTGTTGCTTTGTAGCACCACTCTGAACTGAAATATATGCTTTGATGTATTTTATCTCATCAGTTTGACCTGTTGTAGCATAGATGTGCACAAAGTGTACAAGGTATATGTTTTCCTAAATATTTCTCTAAATTTAAAATAAATTATGTGTAAGTTCATACTTTTTTTTTTTTTTTTAAATGGAAAATAGAATGTATTGCTCAGAACAATGACTAAATGTTCAGGGTTTTTAGTTTCAAATGATGTTTTAACTTGTTTTCAACAGTCAAAAATGCATTCCTCAGAATATATAATTATCTGCATTTTATTTTCTTGCTTATTTTTTAAATAAATCTCCTGAGGAGGAAATGAACACACAACATTTTTATCTATTTGTGTTGTAAGCAAAGGAAGAGAAGAAGATTGAATAGCTACAAGTAAATGCACACAATAGAAGTAAATTCAATATACTGTAACACTTCATATTTTCTTACAACAAAATTGTTGAAGAAAATTCTTACTCCCTTAGCATTCTAAACATAGCTCTCTCCTGAGGACCAGGACTTGTCGCTCATGAATTATTCAGGCTGTAAAACAAAAGCTAGAGACCTATAGGAACTGCATCCGAGACATACTGAAGTTTTAAAATTTGTGTGTGGCAGCAGCTGGGAATAGTTCTGTTAGTATTAATTTTGTCAGGATTGCTGGTGCTAGCAATACTAATTTTTGTCATAAAACAGCTAGAACAAAAATTATGGTCTTCTTGCTCTAGTCTACAACAGAAAGTCCACATTTCTTACCCTCTTAGAAAAGATTTGTGTGAGCTAGAAGAAATGTCATGTTTTATTAATTAATTAATAAAATAATATCTACAAATAGGTATTTATGTCTTCAGAGGACATTCTGACACTGAAAAATTCACAATTTATTTTTTATATAATTAGAATGTAGAGACAATAAGGAGTACAAGTACAGAAATTTTTGTTGATTCAAACATTTGCACATGTACGGATATATCTATCATATAGATCTATCATATTAGTGAAAGAAATAAGGGTTATTTTCAAAATTTATTTCACCCACCACAGGATTTGAAAGCAAAAACACGAATCAATGGTATTTTATCAGAATAGTTTAAGTATTATCATAATTTAATCAGTGTATAGGGTATTAAAACCCCCTCATTCACCTGATCATCAAAGAGATAGTGCCACTATGTCTATGTTTATGTTAATAAACCTCTGGGTGTTTGTGAGTTGCTAAGTATAGTATTTGTCCCAGCCTGAACCACAGCTCCATCTCAGGGTGAAACAAGGTGCAAACCAGTTTCTTATCATTTTGCATTACCCAGCTTCCCTGAAAGGAAAACCTAGACATAACAGATCATGGCAATTTAAATGCAATTTCAACATGATTCAGAAGGTCAGCTGAGATCCTGTTTACATGAATAAATTATAACTATGAATATATGATTCAAAAATGCAATACAACTGAATGTAATTTAGCAGTAGTATAAAAATGAAAGGGTATGTCTGCATAACATTTTGCAGAAAGTTGCAAGTGATTTCTGCCTATGATGAAGCTGACTAAGCTTTTAGCAATAGCACAGCACTAAACACAAACTAATAAATCCTTCTGATTGATGGTTCAAGTTAGTACCACACTAATGTAGTGGTACTAACTTCCCTTTGGCTTGGAGCATGGGCAGCTTCTGTTTGCAAAAGGTGACGCTGATTTATATTGAAGGCCTATTATGCATGAAGGTATTGGCATAGTCTCTAATTACAGAATGAAAATGAGTGATGAAAGGAATGTATTTTGAGTGTATATATGTGTCATGTGAAACTGCGCACACAAAAAAATTTTAAACTTAAGCTGTTAGAAAGAAGAAGGAGGAAACTGTTTAGGTACATATGGCTAGCCAGAATACAATTTACAGTGGCACAGAACACTCCTCAGTTTTCACATTTCTGAAAAAAAATGCATTATTTTCCCCCTATGCTTCTCCAATAAGGTCATTCTGTTATTGACTTTCTTTCATTTTATTTTCCTTATAAAACTAACAATGTCAACCTTGTATTAAGAAAAAACAAGTTTTGTCCTACAGATAATGGCACTTACTGTGTTAGAAAAGGTTAGGCTTTACTGCAAATGACAACCATAACTGCTGTGAAGTCCTTTCTTTGTCCTACACATTAATGTGCATGTAGAGTGAAAACAATCACATTTCAGTACTTTGAAACTCCATTCACTAGTATCTTATCCATTTTTTGAAGAAAATATTGGAGGATGAAAAAAAAAACTGATTAAGAAACATGGGAAAACATAAAATCTAGGTATTTAAAGGCTTCATTTATCACAATGCTCATACAAGTTAAAAGATAAGCAGGGAAGACTGAAAAACACAGCTATTCACCATTATAAAACACTCAGACTTCAGCTATGCAGGTAATGGTAAAGAAAGGGTTTTTTTAAAATAATTAACAGAAAACGTCATACTTTGTTGTATCATGGAAGCTGGAAAACTATTGGCCTTAAAAGCTCTAGGGATTACTTGAAGTGAGTAATATTGCATTTAGTTACTATTATAGAGCACTCAGATCTGAGCCTCTGTATTGAGCTTTTTATGGTATAATATTTGTCCTTTCACATCACCTCAGGGAAAAAAAAAATCTGTAACAAAGCAGAGAGTCTTAAAGTAGATGCTTTCTTACCAGCAAAAGCCTATCTCTAATTTCTGGTGACTAAAAGAGGTTCCAGTTTCATAAATACAAGAACCATTGTGGTTTCTCTTCTATTTATCTATGCCTACTTAGATCAGAAAGAATGAGAAAAGATTGGTACTTTCAAACTATCAAAGAAGAATGAAATGAAGAAGTAATGTTGAATTGCATACAACTTCCTCAGGCTCTTTCTTTTAACCTTTTGTTAACCAGACCAATTCCTAGGCCTGTGAAAATAGAGTCTCAAGACTCCTTTATATTCCTAGAGATTGGCTGCATCAATGAAAATCTCCTTTCTTCCTTGGTGCTGTCACTCCATTGTCAGTATTTGAAAACCACCCCAGCACTAATAGGAGATCAATCTCTAAGCTTTTCAACTTCAGAAAGCTATGGTAAGCCAGTTGAGTCAAACATTTACAGCCTAAGAAGACTAAACCTGTGCTGTGATGGGGAACTGTAACAACCAGCCAGCACAAAATGCCAAAACTAAGTCAAGCAATTCAGAAATAGATTGAAGCCTATTCTTGGAGTGAACAAAGTGCTCTTCCATCTGCTTGACTAATCAGATTGGATGCCTGGAATTCAGAGGACACTTACTAAGACAATAATTTACTGGAGCTGAAACAAATATTGGAACCCTATACGTGGGTTATTACAGTATTTCTTTAGAATATACTGAATTAATGCAGTTGAAGTTATGTCCCTGTTACATTTTAATATTTATTATGTCTTGGAAATAATAATAGGTATTCCATGGTGTAATGGATAATTCACATCCAGATTCCAAAGAGGAATAACATCAACAAAGGAGACTTAATCAAGAACATTTAAAATATAAAAAGATGCATATCTGTTCCTATAAAAACAGACCTGGCTGTGAGAAAAAAAAAGCACAGTACCTCTTGTGTGTTCCTGCCTGAAAACATTTTTTCTCTCAAAAAATAGGGCAGCCTCCTCTCTACTTCTTTTAAGAATACTTTCTGTCACGTAACATCGTGGGACTCATGTTTCAACACTGTGTTAGCAAGCACCACCTGGCACTGGCCAAACTATTTCAGGATGCATTCTAGCAGTCATGTAGCAGCTCTTCGTATTTTTTTCCTGGCTCCACGTACATTCCTAGTACAGACACTCTACTGAGTATTTGTGAAGAAGAGTAACATATGGGTTCAAGACTTTATTCTACATGGAACAAAAATAATGTCTTGATTTTGTTTCCCCAGAGTTTAGTAAGTGCTTCAAGTACTGATGAACTGGGAGGTAGTGTAAGGTTCTTTTACTTCTTTCTTGGGGAAAAGAGAGCACGGTAAGGGGGAACGGATAATTAAGCACAAAAAAAATGAAAATATCCACAGGTTTTATGTGAATATTGATAAGGAAAAAGAATACCAAATTTGCCAATTTCACTGCCTGACTGATCATAGTATTGATGTAGGGAAAATGGGAATCTGTTTTTAATAAACTGAACAATTAAAGAACTCTGATCTTATGAAGTTGAGCAGTAATTTTGGGAAGATATGTGTTGAACTTAGACCTAAAATTTCTGCCTCATCTCTCTCTCTTTGTTGACCTATGATGTACTACAAAAACTCTTTTGATATCTGTGTCTTAATTATTTTGAGAAAAGCACATAAGAATATATAAACAGAAACATAGATTATGTTTTGGGTTGGAATGGGCCTTAAAGACCATCTAGTTCCAATCCCCTTGCCATAGTTAGGAACACTTTTTTCTAGACCAGGCTTATCAAGGTCCAGTCAAACCCGGCCTGGACACTGCTAAGCTTGGGGCATCCACAGCATCTCTGGGTAACCTGTTCCAGTGCCCCACTACCTTCACATCAAATACGATTCAGGATTTTGTTTCTTTGCAATGCTGAAATGCTTTACTATGCTGGACTTACACCCATGGTGATGTTGGTCAAGCAATTTCCATCAGCCTGAAAAAAAATCCTAAAAGCTTCCATTTTTTGCAAGTGAAATGAAGTTGGAAAAATCAGTGAGTACAATTTGTCCTCTGTCATGCATTTTATTGTGTCCTCTAATACTACAACCTCCAAAGGGATTTCCACCAGACTTTTATAAGCAGAATTTAATTCTTGTGTGGCGCACAGATGTGCCAACCCAGTTATGTCAATTTCCTTTACTTACAGTACAGAAAAAATTAATATGTGTGTATATCTGACCATTAATATTTACCAGGGGAAAAGAAAAGAAAAACAAAAAAGTGGATCAGCTGAACAAAGGCAGGTAGGAGTATTGCTAATTGATAATTTTCTCATGCAAATAATGCTTTTCTGAGAAGTTTCTCCACCAGGGGTCGCACAAAGACTGCTTAAATATCACCTGTTAAACTGGAATAAAGTTCACATTGCAGAGTGAAAACCCAATCAAACCTCAAAATAGCACCTTGATCTATAATAAGCAAAATATTTAAACTCTGGGGGATGAGTCACTGCTGCTTGTTTATTCTGAATGCAAGTAACACTCTAATTTTTTTTTTTTTTACTTATAAAGCATTGAACCACTTTGGAAAAACATGTCTTGCACTTATTACATTGTCATAGATCATACTGCATAAATGATATTATTTCATGTCTCATAGTAGGATAAACTATACTAATATGGAGTCAATGCTGCTTCAAGTAAAACTTAGGGAAAGTCTTTTTCCTCACAGGTCTTGAGGAAGTAGATTGAATTTTTTACACAGGCCCAAACCAGGGGCTCTTTTTTCACTCTCTCTGTAGTGGTGTTGCTATATATGCTGTGGAAATGACAAGGCAGCAGTGATGGGACCATCGTCATTTCAGGGTGGAGGGTGAGTATACAAACCATTGTACTTGGAGGAGCAACTCATGCATCAATATTCTGGATTATTGGCCCCAGCATAAGCAGCTTTGCAGAAAAGAACCTGGAAGTCCTGGTGGATACCAATCTGAACATGAGCCAGAAATGTGACTTTGGAACAAAAAGTATTAATGGTGTCTTGGGCTGTATTAGGAGGATTGTTGCCAGTAAGTCAAGGAAAGTTATCCTTCCCTTCCACTCGGCACTAGTGGAGTCTTGTGGCCAGTTCTGATCTCCTCAGTCCAAGAGAAACACAGACATAATGGAGAGAATCCAGCAAAGGGCCAAAAAGGTGATTAAGGGACTGAAGCATCTTTCCTGTGAGAGAGAAATTCATTCCAGAGAAAAGAAGGTTCAGGGGGATCTATCTCATGAATGTATAGAAATACCTGAAGGGAGGTTGTAAACAAGACAGAAGACAGCACCAGACAGTTCTCAATGGTGCCCTGTGATAGGCCCAGAGGCAATGGGACACACTGAAACACAGGAGGTTCCCTCTGAACATCAGAACACACTTCTTTAGTGTGAGGGAGCACTGGCACAGATTGCTCAGGGAGGCTGAGAAGGTATTAAAATTCCATCTGGACACTGTCCGAGAGAGTCTATTTGAACAGGGGGTTTGGACCAGATAACCTCCAGATATCCTGTTGAACATCAACCATTCTGTGGTTTAGCTGGTCTAATCCACCTGCACTGATAAATCATGGTAACTTGACTACTGGCTTTGGAAATACTGGACTTTCTCTTAGTATGAGATAATAACATAGAAAAGAACCCTGCCCTAACCTCTGATTGGTAGTGAACATTTTCCCTAATTTTTATAAATAATAATATATAATCATGACCAGAAATATTTGTGAAAATATCAATCTTTTCCCATAGTCTTCATTATATTCCTTATAAATTAGATAATGAGAAAAAAGAGATTTAAATCATCTTTGCTATAATTCATAGGTTTGCTACAAAATTCATTGTCCTCTATTAAGAAAATGAAGCAAAATAATATAAGCACTTACATGGTACATAGATCAGAGATTACTTTCTTTAAGAGATTAATCCAGTATGTATACGAGTTCAGTAAATAGCCCGTGTTCACATAAATCAACTTTCCAAATAAAACCTTTTTCATGATATTGATAATTTTCATATGTATACAAATTATACTTTTTGTGCCTCTGTGCATAAATATAAACTTTTGTGTATTTCCACATAAGTACATATAGAGTTAGACATAATTGCATTTCTTGTATTTGTGACAGATTCTACAGTGTTTTGTACCAAAATGACTACAGGATACACTTGAGAGCTCTTCACAGTCACTTTTTTCATAAATCTCTGAACCTTACCAGCTAGAAAATATTTCTCCCATAAAGTATGATTGTCAGTACTAATAGTCTAGATGAAGTCTGCACTCCTTTTCATTTTAGCAGCACTTCCTATTAACATAGTCACAAGTGGTTTCCCATAATGAGGTACCATTACATAAACCTTGGTTTGGCCTGGTTGGCAACAACATCTATAATAGCATAGTCTTGTCTCTGGCACTTGCTGATAAGTTTAAGAAACAGTTTATATTTGATGAGCACTCTGCTAGAAATATGCCTATATAATTTGAAAAATGTACCTGTTGTCAGTAGGTAAAATTTCAGAATACTTGCTTCACAGAGAGGAGGAGACTAATTATTAATCCTTTGGACATTAATGAACTTTCTTTTAGCTAAATTTCTGTGTTTATTAATAATTCATGAAAATTGGCCAACCATTTAACATCGTACATGCAACTGTCTGATAAGCAGATAGTGCCTTTTAATTTTGTCTTAGACTGTTTAATAATTTAAAACAAATGGGATAGGATTTTGCATTATGCTAATAATGTGCCACTAATAACTGAAGAATCCTAAAAACATATGTTCCTTTTGCCTTGCTTTTGCAGTTTTTGATTAGCTCTGTAACAGAGAAAATTAGGTCCTTGGGTCATAAAAAATATCAAGGGGAATAAGTAGAAAAAAGCCTGCTTTTATACTTCCTCAATCTAATGACACAGTAGATTTAAAAGAATTAATGGCCACCTTTCCTATATGATATGTGCATGGAGAACTAAACAATGCCTCATGCAGTGTCCAGAATCTTAATTGCCAGGCACTTCATAGAAAGTCCCAGAAGAGGGAGGTGTTTATCCTCAAATAGAGAAGGGCATTTTTTTTACCTTCTAAAATGCATTACATTACTAAGCAGAATAAAGGAATAGTGCTCTTCTTCCTCTTTAAAATAAAATAGGGGTAATTAAGAAAGGTTTTGTTCATCTTTTTTTAAATACAGTGCCATAGATTAGCTCCTGTTTCCTGTTCCATTTGGCTTTTCATCTACTGGATATGAAAAAAAAATTACTGATGTCCAAAGTGTGTCTTTATTTTAACTGTATCACTTGTCTTATCTTTGTATAGAAATATGACACCTATTGAACTCATAATCACTAATAATCAAGCATGAGCACTAATAATGCTTTAGTGGGTAGAAGTGTTCTGTTTTAGGGTAGAAGTGTTCTGTTATTTCAATCTGCATTTGGAGAAAAACCTTTAAAATTTTTTTTTTTTAATGTTGACAGCATATGCTTCATACTCACATTAGCCAGAAGGGTATAAAATACTGACTACTAAAATTAGATTTCTGGAAATTATCAGATATTAATAGATTTCAAATAGAGTTTTAAACCACTTTGCCAAGGACCAAGTTAATTCTATATAAAAGGCAAGTGAGATGACCTGAACAATTATAGACCATTTATCCTGATATTGGTCCCAAGCACGATAATGCAGGTGATGATACTTTTATGTAATTTATTAACTTTTTATTAATGATTAACACAGGTTTATTAAAAATGCTTTCAATCTGATTGGCTATTTCAATAAAAACTAAAATCTGAATGATACACTTTTTAGTGCTGAAGGATTACACTTGCACACTTGTGTGCATGCTCCACAATATTCCCTTTGAGAAAGATGCTGTTGACATGATTGTTATTTAATATTTTAAAAAATAACCAAGAATTAGGTATCAACTGTGATTTGAAATAGGGATGATGACATAGGGGACATTGCTGTGCTGGTTTCAGGTAGGGCAGAGTTATTTTCTTCACAGTGACTCTATGGGGCTGCACTTTGGGTTTGTGCTGAACACAGGGTTGATAATATAGAGATGTTTTAGTTATTGCTGAGCAGGGCTTGCACAGAGCCAAAGCCTGTTCTGCCTAGTGTACCTGTGGCTGTGCACATGTACTGTCATGATGGCAAGGAATTGGGGGACGCTTGGGAGGTTGGGAGGGGGCAAAGCCAGGACAGGGAATTCAATCTGACCAAAGGGACATTCCAGACCATATGACATCATGACCATATGACATCATGCTCAGTATATAAAGTGGGAAAGGAAGAAGGAGAAAGAGGGTGACATTTGGAGTGATGGCGTTTGTCTTCCCAAGTCAGTCTTATGCACAATGGGGCCCAGCTCTCCTGGAGATGGCTGAACACCTGCCTGCCCATGGGAAACAGTGATTTAATTCCTTGTTTGCTTGTGTGAGTGACTTTTGCTTTCTCTAATAAAATCTCTTTATCTCAACCCACAAGTTTTCCTACTTTTACCCTTCCGGTTCTCTCCACAATCCTGCTGGTAGGGGAGTGAGCAAGCAGCTGCATGGGGCTTAGATGCTGGCTGGAGTTGAACTACAACAGTTGCCTAGGATATCTATACAAAAAAAAAAAAAAAAGATATGAGAAGATATAAAAAGACATGAAAAGGTATGAGCTGCCTTTGAACCCAAGTTAACTTGATACTGATATGGATTCTTATATCTAGACCAAGATATTTACTGCATAGACTAGAGTTGCACTCCAGCCACAAGTGCCTCTTTTTTCTCCTTAAGAAATGAATGAAATTTAGCCTTTAACATACTGTCAAATACTCTTTTTTAAGGAGTTGAGGAAATATCCTGCATGGAAAATAAAAATCCAGCACCTACTGCTACCTCTCTTGTCAAGCAGTGACTCCTCATTTAAGGATAGCTTCTGGATCAAGTTCTGGATCAAGAGTCCACTGTGTAGAAATGACCTCAAGATTTACCAGATAAATGAGACAGCAAAATGTTCCCTGTTACCTGAGTAGTACGCAAATTTTACAAAAGTCACCAGAGTCAGATTCATATTGCCTAACTTTGGATATCCTGAGTATAAATTGATAATTTGTTGTCTGTATCCTTAGTCATTGCTTTAAGTCCTGAGTTATTCCTGAAAATAGAGGTTGATATTCACCATACTCTTTAAAAAGACATGTCAACTAATGCTGCATTACATATAAAGCCTGATTCTGTCAGTGTGTGTTACCATGTCTTGATAAGGTCTTGTCACTTGATCCTCATTGCTCTACAGAAGGAGACAGGCACGTTGTGATTAGCCTAAAGCTAGTGATGAAGGGTGAAAGGAGGCTTAATGGTTCATTTCTGGATTTTGATCAAATCCATGAGGAATCTAATCCAGATTTCCTAATATGATTTCCTGAGCCAGCAAAGGAGATGATCTCTGTGTTCCCAGTAGCCTTTACCAGCTGTTCTGCATATGCTCACAGGCACATAAAATGGTAAGATCTGCACTGTGAAGCCTTCCTACATTCTGATCTCCAGCATTATGCAATGCATTAATGCTGATGCAGTTCTGTGAAGATGCAATGTTGTGCTTAGATGCTAAAAAAAAAAGTATCCCAGAAAAAAAAAAGAATCCCAGAATTTCCAGGATTTGTCAGTGATAATCAACAAATTATGTTAAATTTCAGTATGTTAGGTTTCTAATAGCAATAGTAAAGCCTAAATTCTGCCCTTTTGATATCCTAGCAGTTCATGAACCATTTAGTTCATAGACCATTTAGCTATCCAGAAGCTAAAAAGGGCTTTTAAAAGAGGGAGAGTGACTTTTTACAAGGGCAGATAGTGATAGAACAAGGGGGAAGAGTTTTCAAATAAAACACAAGAGATTTATGTTAGATATTAGACAGAAAGGCTTTACTCAGAGGGTAGTGAGGCACTGGAACAATGAATTTGTGGATGTCCCATCCCTGGGGTCTGGTTAAAGGCTGGGTTGGGTGTGGCCCTGAACAACCTTATCTAAGAAGCGGCATCACTGCCTGTGGCAGGGGGATTAGAACTAGGCGATCTTTAATGTCTCTTTCAATGCAAGCCATTCTATGATTCTATGTTTCTGTGGAGTTAAGCCCTAAGAATCTTGGTGTCTCCTGGGAAAAGTGCCACTGAACGAAATATGATAAGTTTTATGTTCTGCGGATTTGGGGGTTTGTTCTCTAACTCTATAAATCATTTTGCAAAACATTTTATTCGAAGAAGTTCTTTGGGCTGCATTGTCATACAGAGTCAAATATTAATCACAGTGATCCTGTCTGGTGGTAGAATACCTCAAATTGGTTTTGCATCCTAGTTTTAAATACACGTTTAATACCTTTTAGAAAGAAAATGCTGCTTTTTGTTAGTCATCCAAAAAGTGTATATTTTTTAATGCTGTTATTATTCATATTACTATTTATATTGCATTCTTTTTTTCCCTTTCTTCATTATTTTCAGAAAATGTCTTAAACTAAAGGTTTCCAATTCAATTAAAACCACATGATTTAAGAATGGAATGCTAAAATTCATGACATGTCAGTGGCCAAGTTAAAAGCAATACAACAGTCAAGTTCTAAACTAAACCTCTGGTAAGGAGTCAAAATCTGACTCATGGAATATGTGGGGTTTTCTGGCCCCTTTATATATACCTAAACGCAGATGGATTTTTTTTTCTCAAATCCTAGTATTTTTGTCTGAAATTATACTAGTAAATATTTTCTAGTCGTATAATAAGTAGAATAATGAAAGGATTCTTTTGTGGCATTGTGCTGTACTATACTATTAGAGCATTATGAAAACGTGAAAAAAAAATTTCATGTTCATATTATGTATTACTTGCTTCTTAGGAGGCTCTGCATTGTTTCGAAAGAGGAAACAGTTTTCTGGAATACTGCTGTGACAAAATGTTCTGTCTCAGAGACTACCCATTGTCTTCTTTGCTTAGGACTATAAAAATGGGATTTTTTCCCCTTATACTTGGTAATATGTGTGATGGAAAGACACCTCACACTAAATACCTAAGTCAGGTTAGTATTAGTCATACGGTGATGATTAGCACCTTAGAGAACACAGAGTGGAATCTGGAGTGGTTTCTGTTGAAGTAACTGTTATATAACAGTGCAGTTCCAACAAAATTAGTATCAGTTCTGTGTTAGAAAACATACATATTCTTTGGTTTGTTGAAAATAAGAAAACATTTTCTTTTGGTCTGAGTCACTGTCAAAATTACAACTTCTGATAAGGCCTTGAAGACATTTAGATCAAAGGTTTCAAATTGCCATTCTTCTTTCTATCCCAGATTTCTGGCTTGACTGTGCACGAGGGAAAGCAGACTCAGCTTCTTCCGTCTAAGATCATTTGTTCATTAGGACATCACACAGTACATTACGGGAAAGGTAGGCCTGGCATGAGGCTTAAGACCAGAGAAAGATGTTTAAAGAAGAAAGCTTTCCAGCTTAAAGTCCCATCTACAGAGTGTAAAGCCACAGAGACTGAATTTGGTATCAGATTGGCTCAGAACTTAATGTCTTTGTTCAGGAATTTAAGTTCAAATATGTTAGGGAAATTTTTCAAAATTTCCAAGAGAACACCTTTTCTGTCCTTTACAGTTTGTGTGAAAAGCCCCAGATGAATTCCAGAGACTAGTCACGTAATGCAGGGGAGCTCTCCCTGCATTCCATTATTTTACTTGCAACTGTAAATTATGGGGGGTTGTGCCCTAAAAGCAAGATATCCAGTAAAGAAGCTGTAAACCATGAGAATCACACATCATGTTGGCATAAGATGCATAGGTTCAGAGATGATATAACACAGTGTGGAGAAATAATGGCATTATGACACAGCAGATCAGCGTCTCTTGTTATGTAGTCAGTGGGAAAAAACAGCTTGTCTTTATCTTCCAAGGTCTGTGTTCATTGAAGATTTTCTACAGGACAAAATCAACTCTATAGCCTTTTTCTGGAATAAAAAACCTTATCTGACTTGTTAGCTATTAATTTTTTGACGGTTCTTTTTTCTCCTGCTCACACCTCCAATTATTACAATCAAAATATTAAATTCAGCTTACTGGTAAAGAGAAATAAGCTTTCTTACATATTCTTCATCATTATAGATTTTTTTTCTTTGAAGTGTGGTTCCAAATTTCATAGAATTATGACTCAATTTTCAGACAATTGGGTAATTTAGCTCACTTGTTGCTCCTTCGTCACTGGTGTATCACAAGAAATATTGTAAATGTCAAGCTACTTTTATCCTTTTTTTTAAGGTCAGTTTATATATAGACTTTTTTTTTCAGTTTGCCAAATCTTTTCATCTCATGTATCCTCTCAATATCTGTTTGTGTACTCCAACAGCAACTGTGCTTCAGGACCACATGCTTTCTCATAACAGCAACTTGTCACCTCTAGCAGAGACCTCAGCAGTAGAAGCTGAAAAAGAAAATGCAACACTGATAAAACTCCTTTTTTGCTGAAATATCTCTCAATATGCAGAGTTTTGAGGGCTGTCTCATCAATTTTGACTCCTGAAAAGATCTCAGCAGTACCATACATAACAGTCAAGCATGCTTTGATACCTTCAGAAATAAGAGTATGTAGAATCCATCATAAATTATGATTCTTCTATAAACATCACTATAGATGGAAACCTAATTTCATTCTAAGACCATCAGAAAACACTAAAAAAAATTGTTCATCTAGGGGATGATGTTAATTTGACATTTTTCAAATATCAAGTATGCAGATTAACGTTCATTCAGTCATGGAACTTGTTTTGTCATCTGGTCCATTTTTCCTTTACTGTGTTAATTGCATATTTAAGTAACTCACCTGCTTGGAATTGTAAAACCTGGAGATTTAAAATTTCACGGCATCCATTGTCACAGATGCGTTACCACTGTCACTGATGGCCTTGTCCTTGGCCAGCTGTGGGTCTGTCTTGGAGCTGCATTGGCTCCACTGGACTTAGAGGAAGCTTCTGGCAGCTTCTCAGAGAAGCCAGCTGTGTTGCCTTCCTGTTATCAAAACCTTGCCATGCAAACCCAATAAAAGTAGAAACAAAGCAGCAGCTAACCAATTTGCACCAACATGGTTTTTGTACTTCTCACAGCTAGACCATCTGCTTAGCAGTTTCCCGTACTTTGCTCCTCCTGACCATGTCCTGCAGATACATATGAATCACTAGAATATTAGTCAGGTGTTCACCAGCTCTGCAGAGCCCCTGCCAAACTGTTCATTAACCTGGTAGGTAAATGGTGACATTTGTTATCATCTGAACACAAGTGATGATATCTAGTGGAATTCATGCAGATCTAATCCAAAGACTTTTAATTTTCTAAACTTGGGTTTCCCAGTCTTTTTCCAATCTGTTCTAGAGGCATAAACTGGATAATAAATAGACTTCAGTAAACAGCACACTTGTTAAAAAACCTTTGTGTATAACAGAATTTTCTAGCACAGTCAAGCTAATTTTTGAAAACTTAAAGGAGCAAGATATATACAGCTTTGAACAGGTAGATATTCCTTCTTAAGAGGAATTTCATTTTTCTTGCTAGAGGAGTAAGAAAATTCTTTTGAAGAGTTGTGACAGGTGCATGCAAGATCTATAAAAAAGTCACGTGACATTTTTGGTTTCACATTATTGTGAATACTGCCAGACTAAAAGTAATCAATTATGTACCTTGTGTAAGTCCTTTTTCTAACCAGAACCATTTCCTTCTATTTCTTACTTAGCTTTAATCAACATTTGATTTTGTCTATAAACACATCCATGGATGCCAAGGACAAGGAGACCAGTGGGGGAATTCTCAACTGCATTAATTCATGGTACTTCCAAAAGTTTGACCACAGACATTTGAATTGAAACGGTGATAGGACTGAAAACTATGACTATGACAAAATTCTTGACGTTAGGGAGCAGCTGGGTTAATTAGTATCCTTGGGGTGTGTAAGAAATAAGCAAGCAGTACCAGGCAGAAACTGAGGAACTTTAAATGTAAAGCACATCTACAAGGAGCCACTAGAAACTGTTAGTTACATGAGTTTAGTTAAATCTCAGTTAATGAATCAATTAAATCCCCCAAAAAACTTTTGAATAACTTCTATATGTGGAGAGGACAGCCAGTGGAAGTTCAGATTATTTTATTTTGCATTTTCAAGCAGTGGCACCAGGAGGAAGACAAACCAGTTAATGTTATTTTTGCCATAGTTTTTTATTTATTTCTATTTTTTTCCTTCAAAATTTTAATTTAACTCCGGCACAAGAGACATTGCTAGAATCTGAGTGCTACAGAACTGTAGCAATCCTTGTGATTGATTCATGCTTTTTCAAGAAGGATACAGAAATGAATCATAAAGCAATCTGTCCCAGACATAAGACTGAAGTATGAGTCTCATTGAATTTGGGAGTTTAAATGGCAGATCAGATTATAATGCAACAAAACACTGAAAGTCATGTGAGAGACCCACAATTATCCCTTCAAATTGAATTTGCCAAGCAAAGAAGTCATGAAGTCTGGACTGAAGCATATGTAGTGTTTATGATACTCTGCTCCTGTAGTAATAATGATAATTCCAAATTACTAAAGGGAAAGGGAATCAGAAAGGTGTTTTCAGAATTCAGAGTTGAAGCTGCACAGACAAATAGAAAGACAAAACAAAGGCCATGTGCAAAGCACATCCAGTGCTTTGGAAAAGGGTTACAATGGGCTTCCTAAGCATTTCCAAGAACAAGAAGAATTTGCACAGCAGACCTCTACAGAGTTTTAACCCAAATGAGGTATTTATAGCACTGAATAAAGGACTGATTTATAAGCTTGAAAGTACAGGAGACGTATACTACTTGTAAGTGGAACAAGCCAAAGTACTAGAAGGAAGGCTACATTGAAGAAAATCAAACATACAAGAATTAATAACATCATGAAATTCAAGATTGACAGAGATCTCTTTTGAACTACAATGTGTGAATGAAATGTCATTTTAATAAGCTTTTGGTTGTAAAAGAGGGTAAAAATATACTAGGGCACAGGTCTCACTAAATAGGTTTTTGAATTACTGTGAGAATTAAATAATCTTCTTGATTCTTCTGGACCTTCTTGAATAACTCAAAACCCACCAATTAAAGGTCCATCATAAAAGCATTTCCAAATCTGGGGAACAAAAAGGTAATCTTAATGCACTGTAAAACATACAGCAAAGGCAAACATTTTGTAAATTAGTCATTATGTGACAAAAACACTTAGAAATTATACACAAAATAAATCTCTACAACTTTATAGACTCTGAAATAATAAAATACCTTGTAAAAAGAAAAATTTCACATTTTGAAAGATGGTTGTCTGCAAATATTTTACTACAGTTGGTAAGAAAACAAGCAAAGCTACATATACTTCCCTGAGAAATACATATCAGCTAAGGTGGCTGTCATTTGATTAGCATTTGTAAAGAAGGAATTTCAAGGGATGTGGTAATATTTTCTTTCACAAGGGAGGTATTACCATTTCTAGGAAAATGTTTTCATCTGAGTAAGAAAGTGAGAAAGTATTCAAAATGCTTTTGAAAAGGGTTACTCTGGGCTTTTTAAAGGGAAATATCCAGGAATATTCATTTTATATGGTAAAAAATTATTTTTATTCCAGGTGAAGAAAGATTCTCCTTAGTGAGAAAAAGAGCTAGAAGAATACCAGTGTCTCGTGCAGTCTTCAAGAAACAGTTTTCAAAATGACTGCAAGAAATAGATGTCTGGAAAAATCTTACCAGGGAGAAGTTCATGTCACCAAATATCGAGTGTGGGTTTTATAGCGTGAGAAGTGCACATCTAACTGACAAACAGCACCTCACTTCTTTATGAAGTATCTGCACAGCTATTCTGCAGAACTGAGGCAATTTCATCTAAAAGATTATGTGTTATTATAAATCTTTAGCATATCTATCTCAAGGTAACTGCCTATGTATTTCAGCTATTGAATTCTTAAAAAAACATCTGTTAGGATTTAGACAAGTACCCTGGTGACAGTGAACTTTGATTTAGACAGCGCGTTGCTTCTTTTAGAAAATGTTCTGGAAGGTATTAGCAGCACTTTGTAGGATATGAACTAAAGACTCCTAATGAGCCTAGATTATATGCATTTAGTAGGCTGTTTATTTTGAAATAAGCCTGCATTTCCTCAGTGAGAAAAGGTCAGTGCCTTTGAAAGTGTCTCAGTCAATATCTTCCCATCCAAATGTTTTCCAGTAGGTATAACCATATCTAGTGATTGCCTTTCCAAATGAATACTATCTCAGAAGGTCCTAATTATACCTTTTATGGAGAAGTGTGTAATTAATAGTGTTCTGAATCCACAAATTCAATTAAAATACCATTCTTTTAACAGACTCTCATTTTCTATTGACAGGCATTGTTATACGTGTTTGACAGGAAAGCACAGATTATGATGTTCTACTTTATTTCTGACTGTTTCCTTCTAGACACCGGTTGCTACATTTAACTCTGTGGTGATAAATGCCAATAATCCAAAATATAAAATCGTGTCCACTCACCACTAGTAAAAGCACAATTTTTCCTTTGTGCCCTTTCCTTTGGTGGAGGACATAATGAAATAAACACACTATCCAGTTCTGAGCACAGAAAAAAATCTATATAGTCAGCTTTTGATTTCACAAGTGGGATATAATCTCCCATATCTGACATACCAATATTTTCTGGAACCAAAAGAGAATTTCAGTGTGTAAAGAAAGTTATAAAAATATAAGTACAGTTTATTTTTCTCAAAATGTGTCAGTTTTATTTTCTTCAAAGAACATTTTGTTCTATAGTGTTTCCACTACTGTAGTCATTGGTTTTGACTGTGTTCTGTCTCATCAGTAAACAACCGATATACCATGTTTACGTGGTAGTGTTCTGATGGTGCTGTCCAGACAATAAAATTGTTTTCAGGGTTGTTTGCTTTGATATCTGTAATCATGGTTGTTCTTTATAATTGCTCTAATAACAGAACATTTCACATGCAAATTAACTGTCTTTTATAGCAGTCTTATTAAAAATTATTATTCCCTCAGTGAGCTGAGACAGCATGGCGGTGGCATATGTGTTCTCTAGGAGAAGGAAGGGAACATATGAATGTATGGCAAGTCTTTGCTTTAGGAAAATAAATGCATCTTTTTGACTAAAGTGAAATTAAGTGAATTTTATTTTGGTCTCATTTTGAAGAGGTGTCTTGGAGTGCATTCATGAACACAACACAAAGATACAGTATTAATCCTTCAGAGATGGAAGTTAGATTTCTGACTCATCTTCTTTACACTACGAGTATTAAAATCTAGAATGACAGAATTATATTTTTTTACCCAAAAAAATATAAACAATGAGGTTTAACAACACCAAAACCTTTATTTTTATTTTCATGCATGCATATTGCTCTCTTCAGTAGCAACAGAAATTAAAATATGAGCTCAGAGATGAAAGTAGTTTCCTAAATACTTCCTTGAATTGGTTAAGACAAACCATTTACAAAATACGAGCCAAATACTTGTATTTCATCACAAAAAGAAGGCTCTGCTCAGGTAGAACACCACTCTTTTTCCCAAATTTTTGTTAAAACCAAAACAAAGCACAGACAAAGCCTAATGTTTGCAAATTAGGATAGATAGCTATATGACAGTAGGAAATTTTCTTCATTTGCCATTTTGTTGATATTTATTCTCCAAAGAAATGAGAATCTTACATCTATTAAAAAGTTAGTCCTCATAGTGCATTTGTCATGCCAAAGATGATTTGATGTCAAGGGTGACTTTACAAGGAGTCCAAACTTTTGCTTATTTAACAGAGATTTTTCTGCATTTTCCTTTCATAGCTGTAGTCATTCTGCACTGAGCCTGCCCCCTACAAGGAAATGCCACTGTTCTACAATCTCCAAGTACATCTCATTCTCAGTCAAGATTTAAAATCTATTCTCTCAGGCTTTGCTATTACTGAGAAAAGAAGATTGATTTCTTACATCCTTTCAAATTCTTCTAATTTTTCTGATTTGCCTTGACACCAATAAAATAAAGTAAGAAAGAAAGAGAAGGAGAGAGAGAAAGGAAGGAACAAGGAAGGAAGGACACCAAAAAACGATACCAACCAAAAGTTCATTATTTGTAGGCAAATGAAGACTTTTGAGTTTGTATGGTTTTTTCTTGCCTTGCCTTTCTTTAACTTGCTTTTCCTTCCTTACCCTGCAGTAGTCAATGATTTTAACCCAAATCCTAAGAAGAAGGTAGAAAGCAGTACAGACACTGTTGAACTCAGGGATGGAAGATGTCTTGCTTTTGGCTTTGTTTTATGTGTGTTCAGCAGAAACCTATCTGCACATTCAACATATTGTCCCCAAAAGATGAGATCTACAAAGAAATAGGAAGGGTTATGCTGCTGTTCTCCAAGAAACAGAGTGTGAAAATCAAGTCAAGAGCAGATGGGAAACAAAAACTGTTCCTGCCTTCCACAGGAGGTGTGCACAAGCAATGGTGAAGATTTTTGATACCATTTTATGCCCTAGCACAGGTGAGAAGTGATACCAGACTAAATCTATAGTACATTTGACATTACAAGATGAAGCAAGTCACCAATCTGCAGATTTCCAGAGCAAGACACTTTGAGACAGTTAATATGTTAAAATGAAACAAAATATGTTGAGGAGGAGTGAGGTGGACATCTGTCGTCTCTGCTCAATAGAAAATTAATCACTGAACATGGACCTGAAAAGGTAAACATATCCCATTAAAATGGCATATATCTACTGTTTTGCTGCAATGGAGAGAAAAATTTTGGAACTCTTAGGGAGATAGGTTTTTGCAACCTGCTGATACTCTACTCTTGAACTTCAAGGTTTCAAACACATATTTAATTTTATGTTTTAGTGGTGGGATTTCAATGTGTGTTTGACAACACTATTTATGCCTCCTGGAACTCAACTATGTTTGCCTTGTGTACTCATAGTTCCGAAAGTTTGAGTAAATGCAGATGTAAGAATAAAACTGCTGAGGTGTTTAGTCATCACTGAGTCAACTTGCTGGTCAGGATGTTCCTGCACAGGAGTAGTGTGGTGACACGATGTCTGCCTTGTCTCTGTCCGCGCTACAGACAGCAGAGTTGAGGACTGCAAGGTCTGACAAGGACTGTGGATCACACTTGTCCCTCACACTGGGAACAATCTGCAAAAATCTATGGCACTTTCAAATGTACAAAAATATGAGTTCAATGAGCAAAATTCAGCGGTGTGTGAGAGAGAAGAAACAAAACTTATTTTTCACTAGTCTTTAATTTTTGAATGAATTAAATTTGTGTGTGAATTACTGGTTGATTTCTGTGCTGTTAATCTAGGTAAGTAAAAGAAACCTAGATTCCAGTGTCTTAGAGATTGGTTCTAGTAGCTTTTCAAGCTGAATCTTACTTCACAAATCTGTCTTCTTCCTGAGATGGAAGAGATTTTGCATGTAGATGTGAATCCAGTGTTTCTTTTACACTGTAAAAACCAATACAGTGGCATTATTCTTCTTAGGGTATTTATAAGAAAAATACTGTCATGGTCACTTGTTTTTAAGAATAGAATGCCAGACAGGAAACTTTTTCTCTGCAGTTAAAAATGAGAGTACTTTTCTGGTGCCAGGACACAAGAGGTTTCCAAATTTATTAAGCTAAGGTGAAAAGCAGCATCTTGTAAAACAGCTGTGCAACAACAGACTGTACTTGTGAATTCCTCTTTTATACTAGCTTTAATCAAAAGAGTTGTTTCAAATTATTCTGGGTGCCATGGCCAAAGGGAACTACTTTAAATCCTTGGATTTATTTGGTTGCCACATATTGTGCACTTTTCAAATACATTACTCAAAATATAAAAATTCCCAAGGTCAAGTTACAGAATAAAATCATAGGAATGCAGTGTCATAAAATGTTAATATTACTATGTGACTGAACCTTCACAGGAAATGGTAAAAAGACTCAACTGCTGAACATACTGCATTACGGATGCTAAGCTCCAATACTGGATGGAGGAGGATGTCTATACAGACATACTGCAAAGCCCTTAAGCCCATTTTACATATTAAAACATCCAAAATTTGCATCCATACCACACAGGCTATTGCACATTAAGTCTTTCTTAGTAGCAGATTATTCTCTAGTGCTAACAATCATTTTATTCCTAGTTGACATGCACAGCACTACAGTAATCCTAGCTAATCAAAATTCAATTGTCAAGAGGCAGGAGAAATGTCTTCATGCATATTACACTCCATCAGCTTTCATAATCATAAAGTCATAGAATCATAGAATGGCCTGGTTGGGAAGGCACCTTAGAGATCATCTAGTTCAAACTTCCCCAGTCCTGTACAGAGAAACCTTCTTCTAGACCAGGTTGCTCAAAGTCCTATCCAACCTGGCCTTGATCATTCACAGGGATGGGGCATTCACAGCTTTTCTGGGCAACATGTGCCACTGCCCCCCCACCGTCACAGTAAAGAATTTCTTCCTAACATCTAATCTAAATCTACTCTCTTTCAGTATGAATCCATTCCCCCTTGTTGTATAACTACATGTCCTTGTAAAAAGTCTTTCTCCATCTCTTTTGTAGGCTCCCTTCAGGTACTGGAAGGCTGAAATTAGGTCTCCCTAAAGCCTTCTCTTCTCCAGGCTGAACAATTCCAACTCTCAGAATTTCCTTGTAAGAAATCACTTCAAGTAAATAAGTCTGTAGGCTTTTAAATTGAATTTACATAAAATCCGTTTTCCCTTATGTACCCTGTTATGTGAAAAACACTTTTATCTTTAAATGCATTCTCTGAAACTAAGGACAGTGCAAGATCCCAGAAAGTGTGTTACTGGCCCAGCAGGACTTCGTGTCAAGGGAATTTATGAGAACAGTAAGCCCTCAGTTTCCTCAGTGATCTGCAGTGGATTTACATGATAGTAAAACAGGACTAAGAAACATCTTGTAATCAGAGACTTGAAGGACCAATCTACAGAGAAAGGATAAGCCCTGAATTTTCAGATTCTATTGTGAAAAGACAGGCAGCAGAAAATCAGCAAAAAACTAGGGATAGGCAGATAAGGAGAATGACAATGACAGTAGAAAGCCTCTGGAGGTAATATTAAAGAGTCATTTCTCAAGTGAAGCCAGGCAGATTGACAGAAGGAGTTAATGCAAAAGTTTAGTAACTGAGTTACTAAGCGCAATTGTAATGTGTACTCAGCATGAATAGAAGACCTTGCCTCTCAGGACACCACTCCTTCCTTCATTTTGTGTTCATCCAGTGTGTTCTGTTAAGACTGGGGGCTTCAGCAGGAGTGCATATATTCCCAGAAATCCAAAACATAAGCTCAGATGCCTAAATCTAAACCACTTTTTTTTCTTGCCTTTTTTGGTTTTGTTTTGGTTTTTGGTTTTTTTTTTGTTTGTTTGTTTGTTTCGCTAATGTGGAAGCCTGTGTTGAACTGAACAAAAAAAATAAAAGGATGTACTCTTGTTTCTGTGGTCTAGTTGGCACAGTAGGGAACTGGTTACATTTTCTTAGTTTTATATTATAGTGTGTTCAGCCCTCAATTTTTCCCATGCATCATGCACTGAGAGCACAAAGCTGCTGTAGGGTTAGTTTTCTGTATCAGCACTGACAATCAGTGTGCAGGAGTTAAATGTTCTTTATTTCCAAACTTTCAGAACATGCTCGTTTCTTTCCTCCTATGTACTCTTCAGACTGAGATGGGTTCACTTATTTCTGTGAGCTGAGTGAGAGCACATAAATTTTGAGCATGCCAATCCATATCTTGACTGACTGCTTTGTGCCACCTCACCAGTTCTAAAAGTCAAGGGGAAAAAAATTAAAAAATACTGTACAGAATTTATTACTAAGGTAATTGTAGGTCTGGATAGTAAATTATACCTTAGTACTGAATGACCACAATCTTATTGTAGGCTTATTAATTGCTATCAGAATGTAAAAATAATTATAGATGAAACATATTGCAGTTATTTAAATGTTGATAAAAACTATGTTTTCCCACAGATGAGTTATGGTGTCTTGGTGATAATATTGCCTTTGGGTTTTATGATTTGTATAGTGTAATTTACTTCACAGGAGGTATATTCATAGTCTTTTTAAATTTTTCCTCAGTTTATCAGGCTATGCCTGTATCATTCTATATCAAATGCACTCTATTTTTCAGCTTCCACATCCTTACTTAAAAGGGAAAATTAACTTTATTAAAGGAGCTATAAACTTCAGCTTCCGAGGAAATGTTTGCTATAGAACTTTAATATATTTTTTAAAAAAACTTGAATAGATACATACGTGCATGTCTGTCTCTTGTCCTCCCTCCCTTGTCTCCCTCCCTTGTCTCCCTCCCTCCTTCTTTCCTCATCTTTCCCCTTTTTTTTATTCCTCTCAGATGTCAAACTGCTCTCTTTTTCTTCCCTTTAGCATATTTTGAAAGACTTGAGGCAAGAGTACAGAACTATAGACAGGAGAAACCAATGGTGGAGGAAATATTGATTAAGAACAGCTTTTCCACTTCTCCTGATTTATTATTTTCTTGTAAGTCTTGCACTGCTTAGCAAGTTTAAGCCATATATTGCAAGCCCTTCTCCTTTTCCGTTTTGTAAGTCTTCAAGTTGTCTTTAGTTCAAGCACCAAGACACCTGAATTGGTGAACAATTGTTCTATAGTCAAGTGCATGCATCTCTAACTAAGCTACAGCCACTGCAGACATGAAGGTTGAATTTAGTAATGCAGCCACCTTCTTTATTACAGAAAGATAAGTCAGCATATCACAGTGAAAAGAATTAAATATGCTTGCAACAAGGAATGGTCTTTACAAGAGCAGTAGACAGTAACATTTAAAAAAAGCCAACAAAAGAGCAACCGTTTTAAACAGAAAATTCATTTACACTGTATTTTTTACAATCTAATACTGTCTTCATATACACCTAAGAAAAAAGTCTAAATAAGCAAAATAACCTTCCACGAAAAGGAGGAATTAAAGCTCAGATAGCATAATATGTACCATAGCATACTGGAGTGTGTTTGGTGCAATTACAGGAAAAAAATAACATCACAGATGACTGCTTTAGTTGTATTCTAGTTATTTCTTTCTGCTGAAAGCACAAAAATTATGGTTGCATCATGGATAAGAATGATTATCAGGAATTTTCATTGTTAACCAGATGAAAGGAAAGCTCACGATAGCACTGAAGCTATGCGTATTGATAAATAGAACGGTATTCCCCCCCTCCTAAGGCCAGCTCCCAGTAGAGCAGAATGCATATTTTAAGACAGAATTATTTTCCCACTGTTTTTTTAATCTCCCTTTTTTGTTTGGTTTTTTTTTTTTCCCCAGTCAAAATGCTTTAAAAACTGGAAAATTTCAGCCATGTCCTTCCCAGTGTGAAACTGAGCACATTTCATATTTTCTTTTTTGTCAGGAGGACACATATTGGTAGCACAGGGTACAAAGCTCTTTGTGTGAAAGCTGGAAATAGATGCAGAGTGAAAGGAGCCAATCCTTAAACACTTTTTTGGCCTGTTATCTTTGGGAGTCATCCCTGGATTTAACTGCCCTCAGGTTTTCTAGAAGATTGTCAATTGAAGTCTGTCCAGAAGAGGTCCAGAGAGTGACCTGACAACTAAACAGTCTGGTTTATCAGGCAGCATCTTGTTGCATGACATTCTTTTATTTAGCAGAGTCGAAGTTTTATTGCTAAGCAGATAAGCAGCAGTTAGCTACCAAAAATACATTGCCTACACTTTAAATAATAGATGTTTCTTGCTCAATTGCCCGGCATGCACTTGTTGCTGTTTGCAGTAGTAGTATATGTACTTGGATTCCACAGGAACACCAATGTATAATATGATAGCTGAATTACAATATTTTTCAATATCATACTGTAGCAGATTGACACTGGTTCAGCACCAGGCACCCATGAGAGTTGCTCGCTCACCCTCCCCTGCCACAGCTGGGCAGAGGAGAGAAAGAAAAAAAAAGTTAACGAAGGCTCCACGAGTTGAGATATGGACCGGGAGAAAGAAACCACTTCAAGGGCAAAACAGGCTTAGCTTAAAGTTACAAAGTGAATTTATTGCTAACAGAATCAGAAGAGGATAATGAGAAGTAAAATAAGCCCTTAAAAACACCCTTTCCCCCCAGCCCCTCCTTCCTTCCCAATAACAGGGCAGGGATATGGGGCATGGGGGTTTTTGGTCAGTTCATCACCGCAATTGTCTTCCACTGCTCCAGGAGAGGAGTCCTTCCCCTGTGAGGCTGTGGGGTTCCTCCCACAGGGGACAGTTCTCCTTGAACTTCTCTGACATGGGTCCACTCTCACGAGCAGCAGTCCCGCCAAACCTGCTGCAATGTGAATTCCCCCCACGGGAAACAGTCCTCCCAAAACTGCTGCTCCGTGGCTCTCTCTTTCCATGGGGTGCAGTCCTCCAAGGATAGGCTGCTCCAGCTCAGAAGCAAGGGCCCTCTCTCTCCACTTCGGCTGAAACACAGCCTCCTCCAGGCATCCCCCCACTCTGGCATGGGCACCTCCCCCATGGGCTGTGGGTGGATCTCTGCATCCCCTGTGGACCCATGGGCTGCAGGAGGACAACCTGCTTCACCATGGTCTTCACCTCTCCACCTGCAGAGGAACCTCGGCTCCGGCTCCTGGAGCACCTCCTCCCCCTCCTTCTCCACTGACCTTGGTGTCACCATGTCGTTTTCCTCACATGTTCTCACCTCCTCCTCTGACTAGAAGCAAAACTGTGTGACTTTTGTTTTGATTTTGTTCTTAAATATGTCATCACAGAGGCATTACCAACCTCTCTCTTTGGCCTAGTTTTGGCCAGCAGCATGTCCATCTTCAGAGCCATCAGAGATTGGCTCTGCTGGACATGGTGGAAGTTTCCAGGAGCTTCTCACAGGAGCCACCTCTGTGCCCCGCCCACTACCAAAAACCAGGCTGTGCAAAACCAATACACATACTGAAAACATCGTAAAACCAAACAGTCAAGGAGAAATAGCTCAATATAGTCGTTTGGTCCATTTTTTAATAGAAAGTTCTTGAAAGTGTTCTTGTAAGCTCTAGATCCTTTGTGAAGCTGTTTATAGCAATCAAAAAAAAAAAGTTGAGATTCTCCTCCTGACTTGTTCTTTTGACAAAATAAATCATCTCTTTCTATTTAAGGAAGCATGATCACCACTGCAAGCACTAATTTTTCCACAAGCAGACCCTTGGAGACCTTGCTCTGGATTTCAGCTACTAGCATTTTGAGTTACCCCTAACACTGCAGTGTTTTGCAGAGTCACGTCATCTACGTGGTTCACTAAGAACGCATGGGAACAGTTTTGATTTTTATCTTATGCAAAATTAGATGTATTCTGGTTTAAGCTGGGATAGAGTTAATTTTCTTCCTAGTTAAGTAAGATGCTGTGTTTTAGATTGAGGATGAGAATAGTGTTTGATAATACACTGATGTTTTAGTTTTTGCTAAGTGATGCTTACACTAAGTCAAGAATTTTTCTGCTCTGCACACCACTCCACCAGCAAAAAGGCTGGGGACTGCAAGAAGGTGGAAAGGGACAGAGCCAGAACAGCTGATCCCTATTGACCAAAGGGGTATTCTGTACTACATGCTGTTGTGCATAGTACATAATCTAGGGAGAAAGCTGACTAGGGGTTGCTGTTCAAGAACTGGCTGAGCACCATTCCGTGGGTGGTGAGCAATTGCACTGTACATCACTTGTTTTGGGTATTCTATTTCTTCTATCAATATTAATGTTATTTTTTTCTCCTTTAGATTCTGTCCTTTTAAAACATCTTTATGTCTGCCTCCAATTTTTTCCTTTTTTCCCCACAATTCTGTCCCCCATCCCATTGGGGAGGAGAGCAAATGATTGACTGTGTGGTGTTTAGCTACCTGCCAGGTTAAACCTTGAAAAGATGCCAACTAGGATGAAAGAAATAGGTTTTTATTTTAATACTAAGTTAAACACTGGAATCTGCTGCAGCTGGGAACAGAAAGTGCAACTGTACAGCTGAGCTTAGTAAGTTTATCTTACAGTAATTTACCATGCTGGGTGCTGATTGTTTTTTATCTAAGTGATAGACAAATAATTAAAATTATAATTAAAGTTTTCATTAGCAAATACAATGCTAAACATCATAAAATATTTTAGAGTAATTATACTTCAACCTATGAAGATTTTTAAGATACAAAAATATATATATATATATATGTATATAAACAAGCCCAGTAACTGAATCCTCCCTGCTGCAAGTAAGGGAGTAACATTGAAAATCCTCTTGGGCTGACAAGTTACATTTTGTGTTTCCTAGGAAAGTTATTTAAGCATCAGGTCATAGGTGAGAGAGAAAAGTAAGTTACAGTAATGGCAATATCTGCAGATGTGTTTCTACTGTGAAACAAGCAGTGAAAATCTATAACAGGCCTGGTCTTGCTGGTATCTTTTAAGTATGATGACTCAATTTGAAGATGGCTTATTATGAAGCAGATCTTGGATGTTTAAAGGAGATCTAAGCATGTGCAGAAGAACTGTAATATATACAAGGCATTCTGATATTTGATCTTAACATATTTTACACACATCAAAGATAAGCATTAGTCAAACACAAATTTACCAATATGTGATTTACATAATCTAGTACTCCTTGATATACCTAATCTCCTGTTTCTCTCTAGTCCCAAGTTTCATTTTGCAAAAGATTCAGTTGGAGATTCAACAGACGACATTGTGATGTTTAGGATCACAGCACCCAAAATGCAAGTACTCAAAACTCAATATGCAGTGCTGATCTAGGTGCCTGGATATAACTATACACCAAATACAGGAACTCAAATTAGTATTCAAAACAGCTAGCACGCTGAGTGCTAGCATGTTAAGCATCACTGTGTGAAACAGGACTCAAATTTGGAAGCTGAAGCACCTTACTGGGGATTCAGAGCTCTGCTTTCATTCTGAGAGTGAGACATTACTGAGTACCAGCTCCCTCCTCTCCTGTATCTTGTTGCAGGAGCCTTCCCATGGAAGCTGCAAGTCAGAAATTGGAGTTTGACAGCAAGCTGTCTCTGAGTTGCTTTTCTCAAGGTAATTCTGCACATTCCATATGAATGATGCTTAATGTCTTGTTCAATAACTGACCTAATCTTTCAGCAACGTAATTTCAATTGCCTTTCACACTTAAATTTATCTTCATTTTGCAAATTGTGGCTTCTGCAATTTTAAAAAGGCTCTACCTTTCTGGCAGTGATCCCACATGTCAAAAGTTCTTACAGGTTTGTCTCACACCCGACAGTATTTTTTCATACTCTCTCATTGTCTAAGATAGTTTAAAATACATGGTAAGTGGCTTGAGGACTAGGGAAGGCATTGCTTTTACAGATTTCAGTTTTTAAAAGCCCGGTGTCTGATATTGTTTCTGCTTTGGAACTGGATGGTTGTTTTTGCTGTTGTGCAGTGCTCTTTCTTTTTATGTGAGCATCTGTGCAACAGCTACTGTCTTATGTGATCTGGGGACTTCCACTGCTCCTGATGGCATAATTCTCTACAGTTTCAGTGGAAGGACTAGATCTGGAGCTAAGGGCTAGAAAAGGCTCATATCCTCTGCCACTGGGTACAAAGGAGAGATACATAATGCATGCTTACCACTGCATTAAGCACACGCTGTATGTGGCCGATTCCCCAAACTGCAGTTTTTCTCAGAAGCACTTGAGAATTAAATTCTTTGTAATTTCCTTAAATGAAACAATGCTGACATAATCCCTCTGAACCTGTCTCATGTAATAGAGCAATAGCAATCTGTCGTGTTCTTCCCTCTCCATGTGTTTCATGATGTCATTTGTGAACTTTCCCCCTTTCCTAATGTGTTCAAGGAAAGAATTTGGAAAAAAAAAAAGAAAACCCAAACCTTTACAAATCCAACTAATTTTGCTACATTAATAACATTTCATTCTTAATTTAGTGTTTCAGTAAAAGACTTCTAAAAAACATTAACTTGTCTGATTTTTTTTAATTAATAGAATGCAATTTTGTTAAGAAAAGAAAGAAAAGAGAGAAAGATTTATTTAATTTTGAAGGTGGTAGACAATGTATAACTAGTCTGCCACTCAGCTAGGCTATGAGTTTGTCCTGAGAGAATTATACCAAGCAGGAAAAAAGAACAAAACAAAACAAAGCAAAGCAGCCAAAACAAAAACCAAAAACCTAGTAAAAAAAAAAATCAACAGAAAAGCATCCTTGCAGTTACGTTGTTGTTGTTGTTTTTGAGGGTGTTGGAATTTATTATAATTTTGTTTTGTTTGTTTCTTTCTTTCCTTTTAATACCAGTAGAAGCTTTAGCCACCTTTCTACAACTAAAATAATTGTAAGATACCGTTTGTCTTACCCAAGCAGGTAAGAAGAGACTGCCAAGCTAAGCACACATTAAGTCAGTTTGAGCAGAAACTCAGCAGGGTGACTGGGGATTTCTCTAGGACCAAACACAGTGGTTGGAACATTAATCAGTAAGGTGTGTGAAAAACTGCAGAGAAATTGGGAAAAAAGACATTGTGATGGTGGCATATCTGGAAGCAATGGTGTATAAAACCTGAGGGCAAAGATATGCAATTAGATCACTGTGGCTTAACAAGTTACTGCTTGTCATCACAACACGGGTATTTGTTAGCAGCCAAAGAGAGATGACAAAGGGAATCCTATCATTCAGTAAACACTAGAGCAGCATACACACTTTGTGTGATTCAATTCAAAGCAACTGTCTCCCAAAATATCTCTCCATAAAGAGGGAATACACTCACAGGTACAGAAGGGCAATTGAAATAAAAAGGCCAAAAAATGTTACACTGTTAATCTGATGCACTTGGAAAATAGCTACAGGCAACTGGTGGATGGATTTCATAAGCTATCTCCATATAATTACAAGAGAGTCAGATCACCTTACAGACTTTCCTGTCTTTTAAATAAATAGATTAAAGTAGTATTAACTGTGAGATGATGTGTCTTAGCATAAGCCACACTGAGATCACACTGAAGTAAATTCGTGGACTCCAGCTAAATATATGAAGGAAGTTCATTATTGTGGACCAGTTTAGTGTAGTACTGGCACTTGGAACATAAGTCAGAAAAAGATGAAGGATAGGGTTTTGCTTTATGTTCAAAGGAGTTTAGCTCCCTGAAGGAAAAAAGTAAATTTTTCTCCCTAGAGATGTTATGATGCAAAGTTTTATATATTTATGAAAATTAGTATTTTTATTTTCCTAATTACACTGATGTAGTTAAATCAGTGGAACTTTTTCAATTAATACAAATTTAAAGACTTTATAAGACCTTTTTAATTATTATGCTACAACTAAAGGATGCTTAATTTAGACTATCCTGTTCTTATATTAAGTTCATAGATGAAAAATGTAACCAAATAATTAGATTACAAAACCATTTAAAAGAAGCCTATAGAGAAGAATGGAGAGGAGTAAATATCCCTTATTTTCTGGGAATTGTAAAGCATGGCAACTAAATAACATCCCCAGAAAGTACCCATATTAGAGCTGAAAGCTCAGAAATTCAGCCTCCTCCTATTTTGGTCCATGTATAATGCTTAGAAATTATCATCTTTTCTTATGAAACACTTTTAGGACTGGTAGTATGAATATGATTTTGTGATCTATTGTGTCAAATTGAAATCTGAAGTACTTGGACTCAACACCGTAATAGAAGTGATGTTTTCCTCATTACTGCTTCTGTGAATTTGGTCTATGCAAATGCTTCAAATGAGAGTTCTGAATCTTCCCTCAAGTACATATGTGTCCGTGATGATAATATGGGAACTGATGGCATTATACCTATCTACACTTAGTTGAAGTGGAATGAATTAGGCTTTACCATTGATTACTTTCCTTATAGCCCTGGGACACTATCAAGGTGGTACAGGGCTATTGAGTCAGGGTATAGGCACACGAGAGGAGTTATATTGTTTTATTTTCTGCAAGCATACTGATTGTAACAAGATATGCTACAGGACAAGTTATGGCAAACTACTGCAAAATGACAGACCTATAAGTTCAAATAAGAATATTCACGGCCCTCTGTAGCTTCTGTGGATCTTTTCATATACTTTTTGTTTTGTGTTGTTTAGATATGTTGTAAATTAATAAAGATGCAACAATGTACAACTAAACAAATATTTTGGAAACTTCCTTAAAACATGTTTGAAATTTGTTAAAATAAAGGTATGCATTATTTCCATGTTTCTTAGAATAGACATCTAAAATATAGCTGATATGAAATCTACTGTTTCTGTGAAACAGGAAGTTGAGTGGAATTCATTTCAGCTACATTTAGAAGACTGCTTCTGAGATAGTCAATGTAGGAGCCCTTTATAATCAATGCAGATAAAGAGAGTTCTATTCATCTGACCTGGCTTAGATGTTGAATTTAGACTGAGATCGGTGGTAGTGTACAGCTTTGAGAATGAGCCGAATAGGCAAAAAATACCATTTTCCATCTCTAAAGTGAAAATTGGATGAGTGATGCGGAAGTTATCTATGCTTATGCTGTAGTTACCTACACGTGATCAGATGAACTCCACCCCACTCATCTACACTGCCCCATGCTTCATAAAAAAGATTGATCTCACGTTTTCCCATTCCAGAAACAAAAACAACACATCCCTTGTATACCTAAGTGTTGGCCAGAAACCTCAGCTACCTGAGTGTAGTGCTTCTAACCCCTGACACTGCAGCAAATTGTGTAGATGTACAGAACTGTAACTGTGTAAGTTTTTGCATTTCCTTCATTCTATTAAGTGTGCTGGATTATCTCATGCACTTTGCCTTTGACCAGATGTCCAGGAATCCCGAGTTAAATTAAGATAGACACCCATTCACATGAATGTTTTTCTACAGAAACAAGTCTAAGACAGCCAGTACCTATGGATGTTCTGGATGTTGCAGGTAGTGATCTTAATGGTTGTATGAGATGATACGCTGTGCCGCCAGTTTTTAGCTTGATTATCAGCATGTACTCATACCTATTTCTGCAAGTGTTTAAAGTGGCTGATTTCAGAATGGCCACCAGACTGAAGTGGAAGCTACTGTTTCTTGGAAAGGGGAGATGTGTGCACAGTTTCAGATCTGTAGTAGGTTAGGGCTGGAAGATCCTGCCTCAGGCAGAATATTTTTTTATATGGTACCTTTTCTGTGTAAAAGAGGATAGCTTTGGACTCAGTTCGGAAGTCAACAGGCATCAGGAAGTCAGGGTAAGTTGATGGCCAGTATTCTTCACACAGGAAAGGTATAATGTAGTGGTTTAGGACAGCTTTGTTGTCTCTTGGGACTATTTATTTGTTGGGCTTCTTGTTTTGCAGGCAACTGCAAGGTACATTTTCTTCTCCAGAGCAATGCTACCAGACTGCAGATCCCTTCATTTTAGTTGAGTAAAATCATCATTTGATTTTTTTTCCTTCTTTTTCTCCTTTTTGTTTTATTTATTCACTGGCACAAGCTTTGACTTGACATCATATTTTAAAAAGCTGACATAGTATTTGACTGTGTATGAATTAGCACTCAGCTTTATAGCTGGTAAGGCATATTGAGCTGCACCCTGACAGCTGGAAAACTCTGTGAAACTTCAGAGCATAACTTTCTAAACATCTCATTCATCAATGCAAAAATGGAAACAGATATTTAATCTCAGCAGTACAGGCCAACTTCTAATTAATATTATTTTATTTACTTATATTAGTTATACTTTACTTTTTTTAGACACCTTTTGCACCAGTGTTCCAATATCCTTACGAAAATTCTGGTATCACTGAATCTTTATAGATCAGAAGTATTTTAATAATAACAAAAGTTTACTAATTCTTTAGTGTTTATTTACATTTAGATTAATACGTGACTTATTTACAAATACTTTTCACCAGATATTTTTAAGGAATTCCACAGTTCAAAATGTTCATAGTAAAATGGAAGTAATCATTAGTAATCTCCAAAATACAGGCATTTTAAGACATGAAGTAGTGCAGTCTAACTTGTGATCATGCCTTTGGGTGAAAACAGTAATAATAGAGCAATAGAAAACACTCAAATTTGATTATACATACAAAAGCCCTATTAGTTAATACATATGCAGCTCGGATGAATGAGCTTGAGAATTCTTTGGGTCTCCAGTTAAAGGCTGAACCATGTAACTAAGTCAGATGGAAATTTCCATTGACCTAACAGCATTAGATCCAGAAATTAATTCATTCCCTTTGCCGGTCTTTTCATTGGAAGGAGGTTGTTCAATCTTGGTTCAAGGCAACCCCTGAAATTCATTCTGTATTAATCATCACGGAATGAGGCCTACAAGCTCCCTTTTCTGGTCATACAGCCAGTGGCAGATTTCTTGGCTTCCACTCAGAACCCATGCAAGAGACATAGAAATCTAACAATACCTTATCGTAATCTAAGTAAGTCACACCCCCAGAGCGCAGCTTTAATTTAAATCATGCTTTATCTACAATCTCATGCTCAACATAACCATTGCCTCCCAACAGAAAGGGGCAAAATTGTATTGAAAGAACAACATCTTTTTTTCTAATTTCTATCAGGTTGCTTTTCATTTCTTGAGCCTATGTAAAGAATACTCAACAAAAAACCATAGCGTTTAATTCACAGTAGTGTTGTTATTTAACATGGGGTTTTTTTATTAAATAATTAAGAAACATATCTTCTGCCATATAAAAGATAGAATGTAACAGTTATTTTTCTTTTTCATTGTATGATTTCATTATAATACCTAAGTTAAAAAGTAACACTTCTATAAATTGCAGGGTTTCTATTTGCTAGGTAAATTTCTTGCTAGAAGCATACTTGTTATTAAATACCAGAAATTCAAAATGTTCTTTCTCTTCTACCCTTTCAAAGCTTTTAAATAACAGAAGTCATAAGAACTTACTCATTCAATTGCTATTAGCATAAATTTGTTGGGTTTTTTCTTTCCTAGAAGAAATTCTTATGCCAGCAAATTTGAGAAATGTGATTCAAATATTTCAGAATATATGAAGAAACTCAAATACGTATACCTTCTTCTGGAAGAGCATCCTAAGTTTTGTGTTTCTGAATATTGCTGGAATGCGTACCTTTATTTTGGAGGGGAGATTATTTTTTTATATAATAAATGTTGGGTTTCGTTAGTTTGGGTATTAATATGGCAAAATAGCACTCTATATTCAGAGAGAAGATAAGCTTGCTCTTGCATCTAGCTGCCATTATATTTTGCTTTCACATAGATCTGATTATTAACATTCTCAGCAAATCAAGTGAAATAATTCTCATTATCTTTATTAATAACCAGTAGCCAGGTTCCCTGATGTTTCTCTTCTTTTGATAAATCTGAAAATAAATGTTATTCTGCAGCAGAGCAAAAATTCCCTAGCACTAGCTTCCTAAAAGATAAGATGTCAAGGGCATTTTTAAAAATGATTTTGTATCTTTACTGACTTAATATGCAGAAACACATTTCTTCATGTTACCTATTATCCTATCTCTTTAACCACTGCATTTTATACAGTTTCAGATCAGCTTCAAATCCTTATACTTATCTAGATGCTAGAGATTCCAAGCCTATAAAGGTTGTCACAGATAAGCATAATATATTAAATTAACCACTTTTCCAGAACCATTTCTGAAATCTAATACAGGTTGAAACTCTTTGTATAAAATAGCAACAAAGGTCATATTGTGCAAAATAATTTTTTGGGGTGGATAGGGTCAGAGACAAAATTGCTGATATTGCTTCAATATCAGAAATCTTCTTTCAAAGAACTATTTTTTAAATGCCTGGGGTTTTGTGTTTTTTGGTTTTTGTTTTAATTAATTTATCATCTATGTATTTATGTACCAGTGCAGAGATTTTAATTTATGAGGGGCTCAAAGCCTGTTAAAGTGAACAGAAATGCCTCTATTAATCCTGATGACCTGGATCAGTTCATTTTGTTCTGGGCACAATATTTCAAGAATTTTTGCAAAAGCACAGAAATAAAAGAAACTTCTTTAAGATTAAGATTTTAATACAACACAGAAAATGTTGTTTAAACCCAGATAATCCATAGTCAGAGGAACTGACATCCAGAATAATGAAGTATATGTGAATGCTGTTTAAATTTTTTTTTTCACTCAGCTAAAGACTGAAGTATTTTAGAATATATCGCTTCCTCTATCTCTGTCTAGCTCTTAATCTAAACTTCCACTAACTTGAATTTTCATAAACTTTTCCCTAGCTCCCAGAAGCATTTCTTTTTCTAGCTGTCTATATGTTTTTCTGAGTAGATATGTCATCCAGTGTAACCACATTCTTTTATGAATAATTTTCTGTTTTAGCTTTACATATTTATATTTTCTTCTGTTGGTATTTTCATATATTTGCTGTCACTGCAGAGATGTTTTCTAGTTATTTCTTATTTCTCTTCAAGGAAGTGCACATTGTGAGAGATTTTTTTTTCCCCCTCTGTATTTTCTTCTTTACTGACTTTGCTTCTGACATTGTTATGAGCTGTAAAATGCTGCAGTTGTCACTTCCTTTTCCATGATTGAGGAGACAAAAGATAGGTTTTTGCAGCTCATGCTCTTGACATGGAAAGTAACAGGGACAGGTGGGGTTTTTTTCAGATTGAAAGTGTTTGTTTCAGTGAGTGTTATCCTTCAGATTCAGTACTTTTCTACTCCTGCAGAAGCTGCCACCGTGTTTCATCCTTCCAGTAAACAAAGATATTAAAAGGATGGGACATCCACTCACAGCATAAGCAAATTGACAGTAATTTTTATAACATTCAAATAAAACTTTTGGCAGAATTTGGGAAAAGTTAAAATTACTTCAGAATGTAATGACCGCTGCAAAATTTGAGTAAGCAGACCTAAACAAATAAATGAGATGGAATCAACTCTTTTGAAAACACTCTAATGATATGTATCTATGCTTAATGTGAAAAAAAATTTGCACAACAGTACTCTAAATAATTAATTAGGAAAAAATCAAGTTATATCTCTTTTTCTCTGTTATATTTGGTAGTTGAAGATTTTCAGGAAACCAGGTGAATATGCCAGGACATCTCACAGAAAATTACACTTTCATATTTAGGCAAATGAATCACTGCAATAGTGTGGACACTCAGTGCTGTCATTAGTCTGAAAAGCCAACTCAGTTCATTTTGAAGTAGCCCCATACTCAACTCAATTCAGCTGTCTGTAATTCAAGGCCTAGTTTCATTCAAAGCAGCTGTGTGACCTTGGATCAATTTTACTGAGAAAATTGTTGCTAAGGTGTGAAAAAGTCTGTGCTTTAAAACCATAAAAAATAAGAAAAATAAAAACACAGACAAAGGGGTACCTGGTAGAATGGTGAGAGTCAACAGCTCAAAAAAGATTCAAGGGTAAAAAAATTCACATCAAGATCCTTTCCAGCCCTCCCTCCCCAACACAGGAAATCAATTAGAAGACACCAACTCAGCAGTATTGAGGGTCATCCCACTATAAAATGCAGCAAAAGCTCACTTTTCCCTATGTAACTGCATGATGAAGATCCTATTGATCACTGTAGCAGTCTGTTAATCTTAGCAATATGCTGTGTATAGTAACCAGTAAATGATTGGTTTGTACTCTCAAATACTGTATAATCTGTTTCTGTAGTATCTTGGCACATGCTCAAAGTTGTCAAAATAGGAGACTGAATGTGAAAGAGAAAGAATGTTAAAGTAAGAAATTGAGAAAAGTTGGGAGGTGATTTCCCATCATTCCCTTAAAATTATGTCTGGAAAATAAGTTAGCAAAAATCAGATATTGTTCTGTTTCTTCTGCAGGAATCTTTGAATTATGCCCTCCATAGGAACCTTTGTCTCCACCTGCCATGTTCTGAGTAGGAAGAACAACCAAGGAATGCCTACAGGGTGAAATACATGAGAGGGTAATTAAGATTTTCCAGAGAGTTTAGCCCTGGAGGTGATAGCACATTTCACTGTGAGAGCTGAACTGTGTCTATGTATGTAGCGAAGTTTTCCTGTCCAAACAGCACTACTATCAATAGTTCTGTAATCAGGAATTCCTCTATTCAGCCAAAACCCGAACAGTTTAGATATAATATAAAATTACCGCAGCATACAAAATTAACTGCTGTGGCAAAAGTGGCATCAGAGTACCTGTTAGATAAAACTGTAGCCATAGCAATCTGTTCAGCTTTAGAGAGGGCGTGTCATGCTTTGGCTGTTTTCACTCAGACTGAGCTGCAAATTTGTTTTGCACCAACTGAAAGCCTAATAGTATCAAATGCTACTATCAGAAACACTGGGGGAAAAAATGGAAGAAGAAATTAAAAATGCCTTCATGTAATGAAGCAGAGATGCAAAGTAAACTTACCTCAGAAGAGCCTTGAACACAGCCCCATTCACCTCTTATTTCCTATAGCTCCCTAAGCATCTGTTTTCAAATTAAATTACAAATGAAAAAGAAATACAGCTCAAGGTTGCACTGAACAGTTGTACCAAAATCATGCATGTCTTACAAAGCAAAGATGATGCTAACAACCAGACTAAATCAGCAAACCAAATATGTGGATTGAAAGGCTGTGGGGGGCTGGTTATTCAAAGGAAGATTACCAGGAAAAGCCATATTTCCATGGCATGGAAATGACTCCCCTCTCTGTGTTTGTGCTTTCAAAGTAGAGAAGGGCAGAAAATGATCCCTCCTCATGAGATCACTTGACACAGCTAGTTTTGGGATGTCCTGCTCCATAATTTTTTGCAAAAGCTTTGAGGAGAGTAGAACACATCCAGGAGATGATCTAACAGTGAAACATTATGGATAAATGAGGTCCATACAGTTCTGGAGCTCATTTTGTGTCTTTCACTTAGTGCTCAGAATATTTGTATGAACTTCATCAGCAATTTGAAGTTGGGAATTTACCCTTTTGGGAGAGTCTGGGTCCCTCAAAGGGAGTTTTAGTTGCACTGTATTTTGGCATCTAAGACTCCTTGCATTGTGGATGAAGACCATCATAAGAAGGCAGTTGGAGGGTGAGTCATTTTTGTTGAAGGAAAATTACCAGAAAGTTATTATTCTGTCTTTCTCCTACAAAAGGTGTGGCTGGGACAAAACAAAATAATAAATTCTATTTTTCCTGGTTTCTTTTTATCCTTCGACTTAATTTGATTCTAAAGTATATCTGTTGTACTTTACTTATGGCTCAATTTAACACATGGTTTGGATTCTACCTGCCTCCTTCCCTCTTGAATTTGCTACCTAATACAAACAGTTTTCAATTTACTGAATACTGGAACCCCTTTTCCTTCTCTATGTTTATTTTACTTTAAAATAACAAATTTTACCTCAACTGTAAGGAACTGACCCTGTATTTTCAGTATCTTTTGAAGCAAAGATCATTTAATGTGAATCAGTTACTGCTCTTTTAAACATGACCTGAACATCTGATAATAACCTTTTTTGGATGTATCTGTTCTTTAAGTTACAAACGAATCTCACTCAAAAAAGATCTATTTAAAGTGTCTCTGAAATCACAGTATTCCCTTACCAGCCTCATCATTACTGTGTAAGTGCTGATGCTTTCTTTTCCTTGCTGCAAAATCTAGACTTACAAAATGTAGGTCTTCCCACTTTACTAAAGTCTTTGAAGTTTAAACCATTTTACAAAATAGCTGTAACAGCTTTCTATTATTTTAATGCCTTATCGGTATCATATTCTATCATGTCATGAAATAATTTTCCCTTTTGCACATTATACGGATAGGAAGAGAAAGACATTTGTTTTGCTTTGTTTTGTTTTATTCTTTTTCATTTGGGTATTATTAGATAACTCCAGACTTTCAATATATCTAGCCTATGATAGCAAAAATTAATTGAAATCTTCTAAATTCTATTAAAAGGCAGTGTTGTTTAATTCTACTGATAATTTTCTTTGTAGAGTTTCTTCCCTTCTTTGTTTTATCCAAGTAATAAATTTCATTTGAGATTTTCTGAGTAAGGACTGGTACTTGTGAGTGGAGACAAAAAAAAATTTCTAGGACGTTTAACCATTCAACAGTGGTATTCTGTAGAAAATTTCAGTGGTCAGGGAAAAAAAAAAAAGAACACTTTAAAATGTTTGCTTTAATTACTATTTTGTATTTCAGTTGTTTTCATCATTTGAAGCTGTAAAGACAGGTGATTTTTTTCCAAAATTTTATTAACAGTTGAAGTGATATGATCATATGGAACATTTTTGTCAAGCAGCATGTATTGAACTTTCCATGAGAACTGCTGGCTTTTCCAGGAGACTGCAAAATATTAGATATAGCATAGGATTATGAGATATCCCCAGGAATTTACAGTTATGTTGAGACTAAGACATTGGCAAGAGGATCATGGAGTGGTGTGACAAGCTCAGAAGCAGTAGAGAGAAAAATTTCAATCTTAGAAGGTTGTACAGAGTTCACTAAATTGTCTGGTTGGAAGGAAGGACACGGTAAAGGGCTGCTAACTTTTCATTAACTTGAGTTCTTTAATAATAAACTTTGCAGCTGAAAATAAAATTATCCTTATTGCCTGACTAAATTTAGGGTGGGTTTTTTGGTTTTTGGGGGTTTGTTTGTTTGCTTGTTTGTTTGATTTTGTGGTGGTTTAACACCAGCTGGAAATCAAACTCATTGACCAAGAAGAAGTGGAGAGTAACCAGCCCAGTTATGCAAACTTTTCACCAGTTCACCTGGTGGTTAAATGTGACTTTGGGGGTCGCTGGCAACCAGGGACCACCAAAGAGACCCCCAGGACAGCAGAATGCATGCACAAAGGAGAGGGGACGTGTGTTAATGATTTCAGGGAAATTATTATCATATGTATGTTTATTATGGAAAATCAATGAATATGTATATAAAATACAGTATATAAACAGAAGTTTTTCCTGTACTCAGTATGCATGATATTTTGGAGGAGATATCCCCTCGTGCATCCAGCCAAATAAAGAATTTCTGCTTCTTAATGCTGCTTGGTGTTAAGAAGTTCTATTTTTACTGATTTTTTGGTAGTAATGCAGGGTCAGTTTTCCTGCACATCATCTCAGCCTACATGACTATGTCAGTTTGATACTTTCTAAGTTCAAAGACATGACTTCATCATTAAAAGATTTTTAAGTATTTATCTTCTGTAGCGCTTTCTAATGTTGTGCTAAGTCTCAGTGCTTATAAAATACTTAATAACCTGTGCCATGGAGTTCTACAGGTTTAAAGATCTCATAAAGAGTTGTCTCCTTTTGTTTTGAAACTGGCATCTTTATTTGATGTTTCATATATATTTATCTGGGAAAACAACACTGCTATTCATGACCTGACAGACTTTTGTCCTATCTCATGTTCATCACTTTTCTGCCTTAAGGTAAAGAATCCCAAACTGCTTCAGGGGATTAGAACTAGATGATCTTTAAGATCCCTTCCAACTCAAGTCATTCTATGATTCCATGATTCCATGAACTACTATTACATAGTCCTATTAAGTCGGTTAAGTATTTTCTTTTTGAAGTCCTTTAAAAAAAGTCCTATAAAAACATGCCAACCAAATTCCAAGCAGGGTTCCACTGCTCAGCTACTACAGGACAATGATATAGGTACTACTGATATACAGGTAACCCTTTTAGTACTGACATACTGCCAGCTGCTCCTCTCGACCAGGCAATAGTCATGGTCTTTCAGCTCTGCTTCAGACACATTGTTTTTTCTTATCTACTTATGGTTTCTGCAGTAACTGGGGTCTTCAAAAAAATGGGACTGCAGTCTATGTCCCAAAGCCTGGTTCTTTCTTCTTTTGCAGTAGACAGGACAGTCTGAAATGACATAGCACCAGCCTGCTCCCCACTGCGATCCTTCAGTTAGTTCTAAAATCCTCCTCAACCGTGGGGAAATTAAGTCCCTCTGGTACTACCTATCTTCGCTGTATCACACATACCTCAAAATCCAGTTTACGGTTTATGATCCCCTTGACTCATTCTTCTGGTTGATGCAGTATTTTTTGGGATCCTATTTGGGTCTTTCCATTATCGTCACCATGCATGCATTTTCTGAAGCTGGCATTTTGTTCTGGTTTTCCTTTTTTTTTTGGGTGTTACTTGTGTGTTGCCATGCAAACAAAAGTCTGCCCCAGTTATACTGCATGATCATTCTGTTGGGCTTGATGCAGGGGCCTCCAAATCTAGCTCAAAAGACAAGACTATTCCTTACACGTGATGGGATTTACACCATGGTTTCCTTGTAGGCTTCCTACAGGGGTGCTATAACCCTTGGGAATGTACCCGCTTACCCACACACCTCCCAGACTTTTGGTGCCCCTCCTCCTGAAGCATCCGCTCCTCCCTGCAGACATTTCAGGGCTTTCTCTGCAGCTTGGTAAAGTGGAGGAGCCTGAGTCTGCCTTTCACTTTTGTTTAATAAGTGTCTACTCACAATTAAGCTTTAATTACTTATTCAGTTAGATCCTATTACATAAAGTTTCATCTACTTTATACCTACATTTTTATGGCTATTTTTACTCCACTTCTAAAGCTTTATAGATGTGTATTTATACATAAAAGATATTCACCTATATGCCCATTTAGAAGCATATATACTAAAAATAGGTGTTCTATGTATAAAGCCCCACGTTTTTAGATATTTGTAAATTTTTATTGCATATAAATGCCTATTTTTTTTATATCTGACCACTTCCTCATCAAAAGAAAGCAGACGACTAAAGGCAGGGCTGCCTCAGAGCATCTGGGTAAGGCAGCATCGAGAACTGAGAGGCACTTGCTCTACAGCTATATTTATTAGCAGATACAAAAAGCTAATGGTATTTCTGCATGTATAGTGAAGTATAAATATGACCAAGCCATGGTTTTGAGACTACATACAGAAATGGAAGAGTTTTTTTAAGTAGATCTGGTTTTGAACAGCATAATTCATTTTACTAGTGTATGAAGATTTAATTTCTAATCCACTGTTAAAGCAAAGCACCCATTTAAATATTTGAAATATCTGGATCCCAGCAATGTCCATAGGAATTGATTTAGCCATGGTCCTAGTATTTTGCATTGAAATAAAACTTTAAATAAGTAATAATTTAAGAAGAATTGAAATATTGGACCATTTTTTGCATTAAAAAACCCCCAAGAGTATGGCTTTTACACTGTGTTCTGCCAGTATTTTTCCAGAGAAGATTAGAAAGACAGCCCAACTACCAGAATTGCATGTCTCAGACTGCAATACTCAGTATGAAAATAATTTGCATCAGTAATCATTGCCATTCTGAAAGCATTTGCTTCTAAGCATGAACATAAATCTGTTTTGCAATGCTTTAAATCTCTTAGGCTGCAATTGCTGCATTCTCAAGCATGAAATACTTCTCACTTGGGAATATGTTTTGTTTGACTTCTATTCTATATTTTGCTGCTTTTAATAGTAAATGGCACCCTTTAGAGGTACTTATTAGAAAGGGGTTATTTCTTGGTTATTTGGGCATGATGATTTTCTTCTAGCTTCATGCATCATATAATGGCTACATGATTTTTTTAAAAAGCTGTTAACACACATGCTTTAGAGGCTAGTAAAACCTCCTACAGATCTTTTTAATAAAAATTGGCTTGGTGACAGTTGGGTTCTGGAAAAGAACCACTACTTCTACTAGTGTACATTTAAGAAAAGCTCTCCCTTTCCTCCTCACTTTCTTGGAAGCTAACAATAACATTCTAATTAGTAAAAACCAGTATTGGAATTAGTATTATATTTCATATACAAATATGTTTTATGCAAAGATAAAGAACTAAAGGCTTCAGAGGACGTTGCCTATTCAACCGGTTCATCTGCTTGAAAATTAGTATTTGTGAAACAAATAAAGCACCCTAAAGGGTTTCTTTTTTTTAGGGCAGAAGAAAAATAGTGACATTTCTGAAGAAGGATGAACCTTTAATGCGCACAGTACACCACAAAATGTGTTTCCTTTCTCAGTGGAATTCTCTGTTTCCAGGAGATAAAGTAGAAGATAAGCTTCAGTATCTGTGCTTTAAACACTTAACTTATCCTTTATGTAACATCCAGAGGATCCAAACATACTAAGTAAAAAACACTGGCTACAGCCAAAAGAGAGACACGTAGGTCTCCACAGGATTTTTCAAACCAACTAAATGAGATAAATCCTTTTTCTTTTGACTGCACAGGGAACTGGCATAGAATAAACCAATGACCTCAGGTGAAAAATGTGAGCAGTTTGGAAATGGTGAGTAGCTACCCAAGAGATAACATTAAATAAACAACTTTATCAACAGGTGGCTGATTCAAGAGGCATGTGGTGAATCCCTTCTTTGCACTTAAGGATTCAGAATGTCTGATTTTCCTATGATGATGGTTATAAAGCAAAAGGAACTTCCACTTCCATAAACTTCTGTTTATTGCATTCATCACAGATGAGGAAAGTGTGTAGTTTAGATCTACCTTATCCTGTGGGAACTTTTTCTTGCCAAGAAAAGAAAGTTCACAGAATCACAGAATACTCTGGGTGGGAAGGGGACCTTAAAGATTCCCCGCCTCAGGCAGAGACATCGCCAACTAGACCCAAGTTGCTCAGAGGTCCATCCAACCTGGCCTTGAAAACCTCCAGGGAAGGGGCATCTACAGCTTTCCTGGACAAGCTGTTCCAGTGCCTCACTCATTGGAAGTTAATTAACAAGACACATAAGAGTTTACAGGAAGTTCTCTTTCATTCTTCCCACTAACTCTGGCTTACTGTGCAACAACAAGACTTCAAAGCTAACGGGGCCAAAAATGCATGGAATTGAATGAGCAAGAGAAAATGTGAATATGGAGCTCCTAATATAGGAGACATCTATGGGAGGATTTCTTCCTAGAAGCTGTGTCTTGAAAGGTAAATTAAACAGTGTTTGGGAACATTCCCAAGCATCAGAACACAATATTTTATACTAGCAAAGCGCTAGAAAATTCCCCAGGGTAGTTTTGGTATGGGTCAACTAGCAGTCTCACACAGGAGTCTGGACACTCCTTAGGCAGTAGAATTTTCTAGGAACCATTCCAAGAAGAATTCTGCACAAAGACACCCAGCTCTGAAGACTTGCTGGCTATGATTGATTCTCACTGCTTGTTGCTACCTGGCCCCAGTGCCCAGATGCATTCATGAGCATACATAGTTTACTAGTTCATAAAAACAGCAAAAAAGTTTTCTTTATTAAGTATTTTCCCAATAGTCATAATGTTCTTTATCCTAATGATAAAAAGTAATAATAAAAAAGAAGAACAGAGAATCCTTCCCAGAATTCTGTAGTTGTTTCATTCTCACTGGGGCATATAATTAAGTTTTTCTGTTTATTCTCTTCCTGTGGACCCATGAATGTTGAATTGAATGGAGAGAGAAATACAAGCAGCTAAAATAAGCTGGCCATCTACTTTATCTGATCTATTTTTTAGAGATGAAAAAAGAAATCTAAGTCTAGGGTTTTAAGAGTGCTTGATGCCATTAATCAGTTGTCTTCTAAAATAATTTACATCTTCTCTTTTATGACATTCAAGGTTTCACTTAGAATGCCAGACTTTTGGAACATTTCCTATGCTGACGTACATTTTTGTTAGAAAAGTTTGCCCATGTTCCTCTTATGTGTATATAACAAGGTCTCATTCAGTTCTTAACTATGTGAATCTTGCATTGGTATAAATCAAATTAACCATAGGAGAGTTACACTACAAATTTAATCTATGGCATATAGCAGAGATACCCAACAGATTAAAGGGCTTTAAATCCAAATTATTCACAATTAAATTCATGGAATCATAGGATGCTTTGAGTTGGAACAGACCTTAAACAACATCTAGATCCAACCTGTCCTTGAATACTTCCAGGGATGGGATTCACCAGTGTTTCATCACCCTCACAGTAAAGAATTTCTTTGTAGTATCTAGCCTCTTTTGGTTTAAAGCCATTATCCCTTGTCTTATCAATATGTGCCCTTGTAAAATTTCCCTCCCCAACTTTCTTCCCTCTACAACTTTCTTGTAGTCTTCCTTTAGGTATTTTAAGGCATTATTATTCATAATTTATATTTTAAATAGTACTTCATCTTATATTTTAATCATTATGTTGGGTCTTTTTTTTGCATGCTGTTCTAACCATATTACATGCTTATATTTACTTTTGCTTCATCAGTTGCCTGTTAGGGTGATGCCAGAGACTTCACATTCAGTCTCTTGTAATCTATAATTTCTGTTCTGTTACAGTGATTTTTTTCCCCTTCTAAAAATAAACTCAAAATTTTAACTTCTGGGAAAATCACAATAGGTAACCATGTTCAAAATACCATTGTGAAAAGCAGCCTAACATTATGCAGGTCTTATCTTTTCCAACTTAAACTTTTAGGAAGCCTTATCTCTTTCCATCAGTAGTAATAAAGCTTGACCTCTGGAAATACATTGTTCTTTACTTATGTAAAAAAAATACATTGAAGTTATAAGAATTTTTAATCTATAAAAGCAAGTCTAAAAAAACCAAATAACATAAAACCAAATAACAAAAACAATACATAACCTTTTATTTTTTCTCCTCATTTTCCCCAAATGATGTGATCAATAGGATAAAAAGTTCCAGTCTCTATCACATAAAGAAAACTCACCTATTCTCTATTTTTTCATGTGAATTGAAGTTTCTAATTTGACTGAGAGAATATACATAACTTAAACTCTTCTCAAGGAAAAATGCTAGTATTGCTGTTCTGGGATTGCTGTCAAAGGAAGAATTTCTTTTAATGATCTATTTAATTACCCAATATTATCCTAGTTGCCTGAATGTCTCCTGTATGATTTAAATTCAAGTGTTGCTAAATATTTTTTTTTTTATGTTTGCCTTGAATTTTCATTTAAATTTTTTTTTTCTCACAGAGTGATTAGTTGATTAGCTTCACTGGGTAACCTAACATTTGATCAATCTTAAATTTGGGAGAAAGTTGCAACATTTTTTTACAAGTATTTTAATCTTGGGTTGGAGCAATGGTCTTTGTAGTCCTGTACTTTATCAGTGCCTGTGCTCAATGTTTGTTCCTTCTCCAAAGACACAAAAGCTCGTAATCTACTTTACTGTGTAATAAATCACCATGAGAGAGATTGCTTGTGGATGTTAGCTCGTGATCAGCTCTTGCCCTAAAGCATGAAGATTGATGGCCCTTGTAAATTTTTTTTTCCCTGAGTTAATGTAAGCACAGATGTTACTTGCTATTATTTGTTACCACAGTTATTGATGGGCCATGGTTCCAGCCACAAGTCTACAATTCTTGAATAAGAAACGTAAGCACTTCATCCTACCCCATCTACTTGGAGCTGTTATGAAATGTCATCTACTTCTTGATTTTTAAGTTGTAAGTCAATCTATAAAGATCACACTGTTGCAACAGAATTTTTCCCTGTGTGTTTTATTTAGGTGTTTGAGATCTTTCTGACCAAATACCTCTTGAGGACTTTCAACTCTGCATCGCAGAACATGCCAAACATTTTCTGATAGGTTTCTTCTTAGTTCACCACTATCTCAGTTTCTTAGGATTTGCAGTGTGACACTTATGTCACAGTGTCATCTGAAGAACAAAGAGTGATAACTCACCCATGTTGCATTTGAGTGGGGATTAATCAAATTTTGACACCTTTCTATTTTGAATTGATACTGAAAATATGAAATACACCTAAACATTAAATGAGAGAAAGATTTGGTAGCTTTCTTATGGATAAATAATTTTAGCCATTTCAATTGTTTAATGAAAAGTCCTTATCTCACAAAGGAAAAATTGTGATTCTAAAGCACCAAATATCATGTAAAGAAATAAATTTAGAGAAAGCAATACAGAGTTGTATACTTAGGTGTATAATAGTCAAAACATTCTAAACAGTCTGAATACCTGTAACTCCAGGTATTTTACTTTCAATATGGTACAGTTTCTGCCCTGAAACAACTGCTTGTTATCTAAAAAGACTAGGAGATTAAAGAGTTAAAAGCAGAAAATGAATCATAAGAGGTTTGAGATGACTTGCCCAAGGTCAGTCTTGGAGCAGATGAGCTAAGGACAGAAATCAAGTATCCTGAATCAAACTATAGAGTGCCACTGTTCTTATCAAAGAGTACAGAGAATACCAAATATTTATAAAATAAATCAAAGACTTTCAAAAACATGCTAAAAACCACTGAAATTGATGATTCTTTTTAATTCATGTATTTATTTCATCCAGTGGGTATTTAACTTAATGTTGAACCTTCTGTATTATGACATGAAGCACACATGGAAATATGCCAGCAACTGTCAGTCTTATGAGAGTTTTTTCCTTCTCAGGTTTTGTTTAATCCTTTCAAGGTTAAAAATTCTCAAGAGACTTAGAATTCTAGAGAGCTCCATTTCATGACTTCTAATATTCCTTCTGCCATTTTAAAGATAATCACTAAAAACGTAAAGAATTTAGGTTGTTGACTGAAAAACATTGGCTCAAATAGAAAGCACTGAAATGTCTTGTGTCTGTATCAATATTGTATTACCAGTTGCTGTGTTAGATTATTAATAATTTTAACCAATTTCTCACCACTTTAATTTCATGTCATTAATTTCTGTGAAACAAGTACAGCTAGTTCAGGACATGTGATAAGAAAACCATCATAGAAAACTATTAAGCACTCTGCATGAAGTGATCTAATGAATAGAGCCAATCTAGAGAAATATGTGTGTATAAAACAATTCCATGCCCTCATGCCGAACTATAGCCATATTAATAAGAACTTGTGGGGAAAATCCTGTCCCTGCAGAAACAAAAGGCAAAACTCCCATGGGTCTTGACACCCACTGGGTGCTGAATATCTGGATCAATATGCATTTCCTTCCCAGATACATTTTCTATAAATTGGAATTCTGATATCATTTGTTATCAATAGGTAACAAATATATCAATAGTTCCTGATAATGATGTATTTCTATAGTTGGAGGTCTATAATTAAGAACAAAAAAAATTCATTATCAAATATAATATTTTTAAAATAAAATCACTATTACCTCTTTAAGGAGAAGACTGCTCTTTAATCAATTACTTTCAAAATTTCTGTAGTTGGATGACCTACTTTTCTCATAATACATAAAATAATTTTGAAATTTTTGCAGGTTCAGAACTCTTTCGCTGACAATTGTTTGTCCTCTGCTCTTTCAAATAACCGTCACACCAATAGAAATGAAAATACTGTGTCTTTTGGTTTTTTTCACAGAAAAATACTTGAGGACCAGCAAATTAGTAGGAATGAAACTGAGATCAAAAGGGAAAAAAAGCTGTCATTCTAAATACAGGTTTCTATTTTGCTATGCCCTGGGGGAAAAAAAAAAAAAAAAAGAAAAAAAACAAGGAAAAAAGAGAGGGATAAAATCGCCTAAATTGTAGACCCTACAGGATATAGGCTAGTGGAAAAAAGGATTATTATCCAGAACTATGGAACAACTTTCATGTGAGGAAATTTTTAATAAATTTTTATCTTGGAGAGAGTACCTTTGAGGAGGGAAGTGTCGGATTTTTATAAAACTGAATGTTATGAACAAAATTAGTTGAGAAAAGTTTACAGTTTCTTATAACACAGCATCAAATAAAAAAAGTAATAAGATAATTTTATGCGTAAATTTGACCACATATGTAAATCTCCTGCTAGTACTTCATTCAACTGTGAATTCTATTATGGGAGGGAACCTGGAGAGTGTCTTTTAATCATAGCCTACTAGCGTGTGTGCAAGAACCAGATAAAGAAGAATATGAGAGACCTGGCTTCTCTTCATTTGATTTCTGGCCCCTATCACAAAATGAACACACGACAGAAATGCATAAGCAGCTGTATGAAAAGTTGAAAAGACTTCTTTATAGAACAAGAATTGAACAGGAGATGACTTGTGACCCTAGAGCACAGTCCATTTCAGACAGTCCTGTCAGTGTAAAGTGCTGTTCCTTGCTCTGTTAACTTTATAGAGTTAATTGAGCCCAGAGAGAACAGATTCAAGGGTTTTGCTTCCTAACATTCCACTGTTAAAACTCAATAGATGACAAGGAAATTATTTAGGCAAGTGAGGTACTGATGAGAAAAAAATCAAGAACAATGACTCCTTCTGGTAGCTCAGCTATCAGAAATTTTATGCATGTGCCATTGGACAAAATTTGTGTTAATAGACTTTAATCCTTTAGTCTTAAAAAAATACCAGATAGGTTCTTTTAATTGGAAAAAAAAAACCCCAAAACAACCAACCCTGAAACCCAAACCCCTTTTCCCCCTGAACCACCATCAACAAAATGACAAATTACAGCACAATCCACCACCCCCTACACACACTCCCCTGTGACAATTTTTTTTCCTTTCAACTTTCAGGGCCTAAACCTGTGCTGCCATTTTCCACACAAGAAGACTGAGACAAATAAAGTTTAAGCTGTTTATAGAAAGAATTGCCAAGTATATGCATTATTAATCTCCAATTATTTTTAATCACAGCACATAAAAATGAGAATTTGTTAGCAGACATCACATGATCTAATTTTGTGCTGGAAACTTTTCAAGATGCTTAGGAAGCAGCATAAAAAAAATAATTTAAATGGTGCACTGAAATTTTATGTATTTTCTAGATGAATACTATGAAAATATGTTCTCTTTAAAGTTTGAAAGTTTTACTTGCTAGAAAACTAATTTGCAGATCTGTTCATTTAAAGAAATTTTATATTACTAAAAATTTAACATTTGCGCCAGTGATTTATTTTCTTCTACATCATCTACTTCACTGCACATTATTATTTTTATGGACTGTGAGCTCACCATGAGCTTAAAATGCCTCATATGGATCTAATGAAATGACACTCAAGGTTCCATACTTTGGCATCAGGTTGCCTTTATTACTGGCACAGTAATAGCAGCACTATCATTTGTGTTTATGTAATACCTTCTATTCTAAATCATCATTTCAGTTATCCAAAATTTTCTCATTCCTTCACTTTGAGGATAAAATGTATCAGGAATAAGCCTCCCAAATATTTTTCTGTTTTTTATGCTAACCAAAATCCATTTAAGGACTGCAAGACAACTGAAAGAAAAGCAACTGCCCCATAGGCCCTGTACTTATTCCTGGCAATCATTAATTTAAAGCTACGTTAATTTAAAGATGCAGTGAAATAATGGATAATAAGAATATGTTTTATGGGAGAGTTCTCTTTGGTGATCTAATGGAAGCATCTTATTTTTCTGTTGCTTGATCTAAGGGAAGCATCTTATCTTTCTGTTGTTTGATGAGTTTTTTTCTGTTCCTCTGGTTGGTTATTTTTATGACAGTTCGTTTTATTATTTTAAATTAAGACTCTTAAGGCAACAAATTTTCCATGTAAAATTCTTGGTAGTGTAGTAGAAAATATTGAAAGAGATGGAGTAGCAGGAGCAAGGGCTTATGTAGACCTTCCTGAGATGAGACTCATAGCTCTTTTCCAGAGCAGAGAGAATGTATTTAGGGCTGCCATTTTCTGAAAAGTGAGGGGGAAAAAATAATTTAAAAAAAAATTAAAACCTCTAAAAGGTTGTGTGTAAGGATTTTGCCTTCTCAATAGATATTGTTTATAGTTTGCTGAGCACTGGAAACTTGCGCTTCTCACAGAGCAGCCCCAGACTGTCACATTTGACTACAGCCTTACATATTGTTTGGTCTTGCTTGGTTTCACAGGCAGCAGTTAAAACCCTGCCTGTTGTTCTGGTAGCTTTAGCTGACTGAAAATTCTCTGCCTTTTTTTTTTTTTTTCTTTTTGCTGAACATCTTTTGTAACATAGATGTCAGAATTATCACCCAGTGAAAAAGATGTGTGGCAGTGATGTGTCACAACTGTCAAGGCACAGCGATGTGCAGAGCAGATACACTGTTATGTTGCACTATGTAGGTTACCTGTCTAAAGCATTAATTGTTCAGGATCCATATTCTGCTGTCATGGATTTACTGATTTGCAAGTAACCATATAAATATGTCCTAATTGGCTACCAGTGCTAAGTTGCTGAAACACAACACACAGATATTTCAGTGCAAATAACCTCTCAGCAGGGAAAATTCATTACCAGGTAACATTTCCCTTTAGCCACTGAAAACAGTTCCTACTCCCCATCAACCTCGGTTGCATGGAACCATCTTAACACATTCATACACATTGCCCTCATCCTCTCCACAGGCTGTACTTCCCTCAGGAATATCCACCTGCTCCTACAGGGAGTCCTCCAGAGGCTGGAGTGTGAATATCTGCTTTGGTGTGGCCCTCTCCACAGGCTGCATGAAAATACCAACCCCTCCGTGGTTGTCTTCCAGGAGCTGCAGGGGAGTCCCTGCTCAGGTACCTGGAGCACCTCCTTCCCCTCCTTCTTCCCTGATCTTGGTGTCTGCAGGCTTGTTTGTCACAGTCTTTTTCCTCACTTTACCAGGCAGCGTTTTGCTTTTTCTTGAATACATTTCCAAAAAGGTGCCAGCATCCTGACTGTGGGGCTCAGCCACGTCCTGCAGTGCATCTGTTGGAGCTGACTGGAACAGGCTGAGCCCAGCGCAGATGCTGCCCTTGCAGACCCACCCCCTCACCGACACCACCAAGCCCTTGACACGTACAGACAATACAACGTCTAGTGGTTTCTAAACAATTGTATTTTCTCATATTACACAGAGTCTACAGTTTTAAGTTACTTAATTATTCCAAACACCATCTTCAACTTTGCTGATATTAATCTACTAACTTTTCATTTTTTGCTCGTTGAATATTTTGACTAATAATCAGTTACATATCAGGTAATATTTGATACACAATATTTTGACATTTGGTACAATAAATATGGAAGAAGTGTTGCTGCTAGTCAGAACAAAATACTTTTTAAAAATAAACACCAAATGAAATGTGTCTTCATTTTTTTGAAAAACAGTATTTCACTCTAAGATTACTTTTAAAATCTGAGCAATCTAGAGTGCTCTAACAATAAGATGAAAATTGGAAAAAATATTGGAGATTAGTTCTGTGTAAAAGTGGAAACAAACACTTCATTAAAAAAGGTCTACCACAATGTCTATTTTTGGAAATGAAAATAAAATATAAAAGTTTTATTTTGTCATTTGGAATTTTCTCTTTAATTAAATGAATTTTTTTTTAACTGAAGCATCTGTTTTATATATATAGAGATTGACAGTGAGATCCATTTCTATGCAAAACACATCTTAAGGAAGAGTGCCCAAATCATTGGTTTTAAAAATGGCAGAAAAATATAATTATGAGGTTACAGAAAATGTATTTATTATGCAAAATATGTTTACTGAGCTAGATGTGGAAAGTTTAAATTCTGCAGCAGAAGTATTCATTAAGAACCCCACAACTGATTGACCCTAGTGACAATCCAGAAATTCTTTATATTTAACAAATCAGAATTCTTATGTTTGATTCTGATTTCATGATTAGGTGGTTAATGCATGACCTATATAATGCATATAGCATACAATGCTTATTTCCTCAGCTGTGACCCTGAATTAAAGCCTAAATGTTGAGTTAATCCATGCAAAACCACTTGCATGCTGATAATATTTTCACTTTAGGAACAAAAGAAAATAGATGCTATTAACTTTCCCTGATTCTGGACTAGTCACCATTCAGATATGTGCTATCTGTTGGCTTCTCTAGCTCCTGTTGGGGTCCTTTTGGAAAAGGACTTTGTGAACACAGTGAAATGGTAATTAAAACCTTGAAGGCAAACAGTGCTGTAAACACTGCACGGGCTCATAAGGACACTCATTTCCTTCCTGGTCCTACTGTCCCTCAGAGGACAAGTGTTGCATTGTTTACTGCCCAGAGCAGCAAAGGTTTCAACCAAGCAAACAGGCGATAGAACTATGAATACTTTCCTTTGTTAAAAAGCATTTAGTAGCTTCTTGACTCTTGGAACCTGAAACACCATGTTACATATGACTTTTCAAGTGTTCTGCTTTTCTGGGTTTTCTATGACCCAAGCTGCCTCAGTTTTAAAACACTTTGTTCTTTTTCTAATTCTTACTTCTGTTTTTTCCTTTCACTGGGACCTTTTTTTTTCTCTATCTGTATCTTCGTTTTTCTTGAGCAGTTCAGATATGGCTGCTCACCATGAGGACGTAACACTCAGGCTATACCTATAGTACGAAACAAACTTAAATGCAGTCTTAACACCAGAATGGAAGTGAATCCAATTGTCGCTCCAAACTCACAAACATTACTTCAGTGAGTATCTTACTGGTGGCAAAACACAGGAGGTAGTCTGAACCCTCACTTTTCACAGCATTAGGGATGCCAGATAGCTGTCTCACCTCCAAATAACTGAAAGTAAAAGGTGAGATTTTAGCGAGTTTTTCCTTTAGATATCTAAGCTATTAGATAGTAGTATTGCTGAAAGGCTATCACAGACATTTTGAATCTACAGACTGTGTGCACGGTATCCCACATCACTAAATAAGAATGACTATGATACAGGGATAGGAACAGGGAAACATATGTTATATTCCCAGGTTTCGCCACGTAAGAGGAAGGAAAAATCTTTAACCTTCTCTATTTTATTTTAGCATTTTTAGGAGGGGAAGTTCCTCATCTGTGAATTAAGTGTGCTTATATTCTTTTCAGAGGAGTAGTTTTAAATATTTTTTCTCCATCCCACAACTCTTGGCAAAGCCAGTGCCTTAGACAGTTCTTGTCACCGTATAACAGTATCTGTATTTAGAACAGATTAAGAGATGAATGTTGTTTGTAGTGCTTTAAACATGTCTTATGAAATTTTCAAATTACAGCCATCTTATTGTCAAGATTCATGGTGATAGGAAGGGGTGTCTAGAGTTTTCTCATAATTTTAGTTCCTATGGGCAATGATCATGATGATACAGAATCGAGCATATCAAATGACAGGAAGCTTGGAAGTTGGAGAAATTGTGATTATGTGCCAGAGGCATGAACTCTAGCTCCACTGTAATTGTCACTGTGATCTACTGAAATGAAAATAAAATGCATTTAATGGTGTTTTTTCTCAATTAGCAATATCACTGCACAATGCTGAGAATATTTAATGACTTCGGTGCAATGACAGCAGACATAGCTTCATCATACATAAATGGAGGAGTTGTAAGAGGCTCAGACACAAATGTATATAACACAGCTGGGGATTGCTCAATTTGTAACCTGTATTTCTCAGCATTTCCTTATACCACTAGAGCCAAACGAAGCCGTCCCCAGGGATAACATCCAGGCAGCACTTCTAAATGGCATGCTGTCACATATGTCAAGCTCTCCCATGGCTTAAATCTGCCATAGGCTCAACAGCAGACATCACTCAGCAAAACACAAAATTATTTCTTCACTCCAATCCTATTTGTAATGATTACTTTATTGAGATCTTATTAAAACTTTCTCCTTAATTTTACCCAACATATGTATGAAATATTTAGTTTACCGATTTCTTTACTATCAGTGGCAGAGTGAAAACTTTCCAGAAAGACGTATAATAAAATAAGTATTCTGAAGATTCTTCCTTATTGGAACATACTCTTACTGTATTAGTTTTCATCATGATGCTGAACATTACTTTCCTCACCACTAAGATATATATTGAATGATCATATCTCATTTTCAAAATGTTCAATATCAATATCATCACATCTGATGTCAGAAGTCATAATGTCGAATTAGATTTTTTACTGAAATTTGTTACTGAAGTCTCATTTTTTAACTGCTACTGATTTGATTTTTTTCTTTATCCATCTGTATTTGATGTCATCAAGAAGATGTGTAGTCTAATGGAATCTTGGTTTTCAGTACTTGTAAGAGAAGAAAACCATTCTAAAATGATTGTACTTATCTTGATGTTTAACAGAGACTGAGTATGAAAACAAAAAGAAATAAAGTATATGTATAGTATATAGATAAGAGAAAATAAGCAGCATTGCAAATTCAAGCAAGTAATTTGTACATGAGGAGAGACAATTTTGTCTTATTTCTTATTGTTTCCTTTCAAAAGTATTTTGATAGTGAACCCTTTCCTCTGTCATTTATGGTGACACTTCACGCACAGCCTGACTGAGAGTAACTTCCATATATAAGGTAACTGGTCAGCAACTGTTTCTTTGTTAAGGTCTGCAATAACATGGACAGATATCAGCATAAGTTCATCCTAGTTCTTTAACAATTTGTAGAGTTCCATAAGATATCCCATCAGATGAGTGCAATGAAACACGTTACACTGCCAGTGTGTTGGAAAGGTGAAATCAGTTTAGAATCATGCTCCTGCAGCTGTCAGTTCTGAATAGCCAAAAATGGAAGATTCGACACAGGTGAATAATCAAGTGGATCTTCTTTTTAACAATATGCCTTAGGTGCCAAATTTCAATACCGCTTCCACGGCCACTACACTTAGCTTTTCAGAAAGGAAAAGAGAAAAAAATTTAAACTGGCTTAACAAAAGAAAATACTGGTAGACTAAGAGTTACAAATTTAAATAAGTAAAGACAAAAAAGTAAAATCACACTAAAAAGACAGTTTCAACTGTCTTAAGAGACCAAAACCGAGATGGTAATCCCGTTATGTTGCTAAAGGTTAATTACTGGTGATGTTTTATAAGGCTGAAAGATAATGACTAGCTGAAAACTTGACAATCTCAGCACATAAACAGTTTGTCTCACGTAGGTCCATGATATCTGGAACAGATGTTTTCTAGCAAAGAAGCAGTGCTAAAATTTGATGGACTGTTATATATATACAGACAATATGTGTGTGTGAATCTCTATAGACATAAAATTTCATTCTGTATGATCTTTGAGGTGTTTGTGGGGATAAATAGACAGCTCTGAAAACGTGCAGATTTTGTTCTTCTAAAGCCTGTTTTTTACTTACATATAGTAGATTTTCTTCTGCAATACATTCTTCTCAAAATATATGATTTAAAATATGATACTGTCTTACCCTAGTTCATTTATTAAGATGCAAATTGGAACTGCTAAAATATCTTTTTAACGGATGTAAATAACACACAATAAAAGTGTAGGTGGTTTCTAAAAGCTGGCTTTGACTATAAGTTTTCATAAGAAATTAAATTACATTTATCTCATTTGCTAATGAATACTCCAGAATCTAGGAAATTATCTCAGTGCACTATATATAAATAAAATCACATTTCAAGAGTGAATTATGATAACTTACCCTTCATAAAATGTAATAAATATAAACTAATATTATGTAACGTAATTTTAGTAAAAAGTTCTTGTTTGAATTATTGTAGGTTATCAGTATACTAAAAGAGAAAATTGCCTTGCTCTTCTATAAAGAGAGTGAGTCAGAAGGAACATAATGCTGCATTATAATGATTTAGATGTTCTTCTGTACTGTAAAACAGGAGGCTAGCTACCAGCCTTTGCTTCTAGGAGTGTTTAGGAATTTTATATTACTATGTTATGTCTTACAGAAACTAAGAGAACTAGTAAAATCAAAACACAGGAAGGAAAAACAACCTTATTTTTCCAGTTAAGATACTTGGTCATACAGAGTTAAAGCTGTATTTTACCTTCTTTCTCTGTAGCCCTCTGACCACAGTGTTTCAGCCTATAGGGATGCTCAAAGTTTCTGTCTTGGGTTTCACTGAAAAAGCCATTCTTGTTATTTTAATTTTTGTTTCTGATGCTGAAGAAAATCCAGATAATGACAATAAGAATATTTTGCTGCCCTGTCAGTCAAACTTGTCTGAGGCTTGCTTTGGGGAAAAAGAAATCAAACAAGCAGGCAGATATTTTGAATAAAGTCCAAGGTCTCAAACAATCTGCTGTGATTTGAAATTAACTAAGTATGTAAATGTTGTATTAAAACATGACATCAAGTTCTGTTAAGTCTTGCTGGGGAGAAGATGCATGAAGGTATAACAGCCAATTTTCCACTCTGTCATTCTGCCATAGTGTACCATTCACACTGCAGACAGAGCCAACTAAAGGGAACAGTTTTCAGTGAATGGTTATGTGTGTCACAAATCCTTTATATGGACCTAATTCCAATGACAATTTGACGCTAAGGTGGTAGACGTTTACACAGAAATTGTAGCTGTTGATGGGTGTTCTTTTCTGAAGTCTGTCATAGAGAAGGTAACCTACATTGGAAATCAGAGAAGAAACTATAGGGTGGAAGAAATTTTGCCAAAAGTTTTGGTTGTGGACAGGAAATTATACAAATAACTGATAATCCTTTGTCTTTAATATCATTAATAATTATTTTGATTAGAATTACAGCAGAGACAATTAGAGAAATTTTTAGGGTTTTTTGTTTCTTTCTCTACCACAAGAAATAAGAAATTGAATGTCCATCTCCATCCTCAAACCTTGAAATACTAAATTAGCAGCTTTGGAGACCAGTTATTTGGAATGAGGTTCCATCAAGTTCAGGTTCCTAGCATTATGAATATAGAATTTTCTATATAAAATAGAACATGTTGAATATGAGAGATCTAAAATCAGTGGGAGATATTCACATTGCCTAACATACACACCTGACTTTGGATGGGACTCGTGTGGTGGTATGACCTTGGCTGGATGTCAGGTATGCACCAAGTTGTTCTATCACTACCGCCCTCAGCAGGACAGGGAGGGAAGAAAGTAACATGGAAAAAGTCTCCTCCCCACTTTCATCCTAATTCTTAGCTTTGATTGTTGAGTGGACACCATACAGTCCAGAATATCCCTTAGGTCAGTTTGAGTCAGCTGTGGCAGCTTTGTTCCCTTCCAAGACCTTCTCCACTGCCAATGTGGGACAATGTAGAGATCGTGATGATGTGGTGCCAGTGCTGCACAGAAGTAGCCAAAGCACTGGGGTGTTACCAAAGCCTTTCCAGCTACCAATGCAAAGCACAGCCCTGTGAGGTCTGCTGTGGGGAAGTTTAGCTCCATCTCAGCCAGACCAAATACACTCAGCTTTAAAGTGACAGAGAGAATTCTGTTCCTGTTTAAGAAACTGAAGTTTCTCTGTACAGGTGTGGTTTTGGCTTTTTTTTTACATACCTAATGTGATTTAAGTATGTAAGCTCTCAATAAAGTGAATGAGCATCCATTAGTGGAGTCTAAAGAGTAATTCTGATGATTCTACAGTAAATGTAAGATGTTTGATTAATTTACCTAAAAAGAGGAATCCTTGAGATATCCTAGTTATCTTTACAAGTTTCCAGCTGCTCCAGAACATCACTCCAGGTGTCTTGAAGGGCCTTTATCACTCAAGTGAGTATCTTTCAGGTATCTTAGGGCAAAAGTAATGGCTACACTAATGTATAGACAAACAAAACTAAACCACAGCGTCTGGTTGTGGTGAATTCATTTTTTGTGCTGCACTGACTGTAAGTCTGTAAGTGCTGCCTAAAAATTGCCTCTAGTGTTCTTTGAAGTTGCTTTAGATTATCTGAGAAAACAGATGAGAGATCCATGCCTCCATGAAAATGGAGCTGGAGGCCAGTGAAGATAGTCTAGGACTCAAATGCCACTTGCCAGATTTCATTAGACAAGTGAATTAAGTCCCAGAAGTCTACTGCCTATACTGGGAATTTGTACACATAATTCATATGTAGACACCACCCATGATCATTCGGGAATATGAAAACATATCACAGTTGCTATGTGACTGATGTTTAATTAAGTTATATCGAAATAATAGTATAATTAGTCAAAGTGCACAAAATCAATATGTTGTCAAACATTCCTGTTTTCAATGTGCATTTAACTGTAAATGTATATGGATACTGCATTTTCTTGTCCACTGGAAATATTTTATGCAACTCTTCAGGGGCAGGAATTCCATTAATGAGGTTAGGATGTTAGAATATGTTGTCTAAGACATTCTTCAGATCTAATGCTACCAGTGATTGATGAATCTGCAGTGAGAAACAGAACTTGGTGCTGGTAAACCTCACCACAGACAAGACTTCTGTGTAACATGCTGTGTTCAGTGAAGGTGGGCTCATCCACTGCTGCAACACCTGGGGTTCCTGTTGTTATGTATTTTAACCTTTTAGTGTGCCCCAGCCAAACCATCTTTAGTTATTAGCATGATGTGTTACAGCTGGTTAGAACCAGGTGTTTCTGTAAAAGACCAGAGATCAGCTGCCCCTCAGAGAAGTAGCTCATAAGAAAGGACTACCACCACAAAGGAGGACTGCTACCATAGGAGAAGACTATGAAGAAAGGACTGCTGAGACAGCAAGCAAGCGGGCAGGACTGAAGCAGCTTTAGGTGATAGCAGCCTTTATTGTAGCCCGGAGAGAGAAGAGTAAAGTTTTTTTTTTGTTGTTTAGCAACAGGTTCCTCACATCAGAAGGGGCAGAAGATTGCTATCAACTTTTTATACTTTCCATCCTTTACGCAATAAATCTTATGATGAGCCTTGAATACTTCTTACTTTCTTATTGACATTTCAAAAGAACCAGCACTTCCTGAGTAGAAAACACACACTGATATGTGAAAAGTTAAATTAAATTGTCTAAATCTGGGATAGCATTCAATTGTAACGATAAGATTCTGGACATAGAATCATAGATTCATAGAACAGCTTCAGTTGGAAGGGACTTTTAAAGGTCATCTAGACCATGAAACACATTTAGAGTGCCATTACATGTTTAGCAGATTATTATTCTGACAGTCATCTGTTTGGTTGTCTGGAAGAGAATGGGTTTCCTGTACAGTCTTTATTCACTCTACATAGATGCCCCAGATGCCCTAGAGCTCCTCAGTGGGATAAATACCTTTACATGAGCAACAGAATCAAGGTTATAATGCTTTGATAACCCAAAGCTCCTTCTCTAGCTTGCAAAAAGATACTGCTATCTCTCCCAGAGATCAATTCATCTGCCTTTTCTTATGCAGTGAATTGTCCTTGGAGGTTATTACAAAGCGAGACCAGAGTGACTAATTAAGACTTGTATGCCTTTTAGATACCTAAAGTAGGGCAGATGAATCCCAAATATATATGCCTAAATTAGAAGGCTAGTCTACATTGATTCTCATATAGGCAATGCAGAAAGATTGATTCCTCCAAAGAGCTACTTGGAGCAGGCATCTAATTTAAGTGCTCTGTATATAGAATATCTTCTCATCCTTTGCTAATTACAGAGAAAACCTCAGGACTTTTACTCTCTCTGTCCTATTTTCTTTCATTTTAGGAGCCAAAAAGAAAATAAAAATGTCAGGGGGATGCAGACTTATCAAAAAATAACGAGAGATGTTGTGACTGTGTGGCTTGAATTTGGTATGAAGCAACTAAGGATGTGATCTCATTTTGAATTATAAACTATGCAATTTTATTATCTCTCTTAAATTTTCAGGATGTGATCCCTAAACTGATAGAGCATTTGCAACATGAATAATATTGTCTCTGATTTTGACCAGAACTTCCACTTCAAGAATTGTTAAAAATTTTGTTGAAGCTGATACACTGTTTAAAAAAGTTATTGATAAAATGGCATTTTCAGTCAATTATATTATCAGAAAATAATCAAAAAAGAACAGTCAAAAAGAGGAAATTTTAACCTATAATTTTGTAATTAACTTCTCTTGTAGATAATTTATTATTTAAAGGTTGATGCTCAGATTTTAAAATAATGTAATAAACAAGTGAGATATATATTGCATCTCAAATAAGTTATCCCTGATCACTATAATTCTTACATGCCTTTTATGTTTATAGAATAAGTGTTTTTAATTTATATAGAAGGAATATCTTCTCAAAGAGTTATATGTGACAAAGGGAACTTATTAGACATACCACAACTGACCACAGAGACATGAAATTAAGGAAAACTTCTTCACCAAAAATGTTATCAAGCATTGGAACAGGTTGCCCAGGGAAAGGGTGGAGTCACCATTCCTGGAAGTAGTTATGAGATGTGACACTTAGGGATGTGGTTTAGTGGTGGGCTTGACAGAGCTAGGTTAATGGTTGGACTTGTTCATCTTAGAGGTCTTTCTAACCTAAATAATTCTATGATTATATAAATTGAAAACGAAATCACAGAAGTGTTACTGCCTAATTCAGATTATACTTTTTCAAGGCTGCACTAAATTCCAGTGCTTCTGGCTTGGAAAAAATCCCAAATATCCCAATGCATATTTTTCTTGTATGAAGAATATACACCTGACTTATTATTTAATTCTCTTTTTCCATTACCATTCCAAAAAAAATTTTACTATTGATTATTTATTTACTGTTATTCCCAAATTAAAGTCTACTTATTCAATATTAAAAGCATTCTACAATGTTGAGCTTATTGCAATGAAATACAAAATAGTAAAAGGGTTACTTGATATTTACAGAGTCTGACCATTTGCGTAATTTGAAATATGAAACAAAAACTTTGGTATCACACTGGGACCTATTTCTGTTTCTGTCAGAATAGCTATAACACGGCAGTGAAACTTCAGCTTTTAAGCCAAATGTCTGCCAAAGCAAGATATTTAATTTGCATGCATGACACTAGAGAGGAGGAAATTAATTTGGCTGAATACCATCAATACATATATAATGGCAAACAACAGTCGGAATAAATCCTACTATTTTTATACCTCCAGGGTGTAATCCAGACAGCTGTAATTAAGCACAGATCTCCTCTCCTAAGGGTTTTGAAAACAGGTAGAATGTATTAGAAACCTCCATTCATTTGCAGTTCAATCTGCTTTGTCTCAGGCACATATAAACCTCTGCTGCTAAATATAAGAGGACTTGCAAAAGCATTCTTTGTATTCTTGATCATTTCCATAATTTAACTGCTATTTTTTTCCATGACTCTGTTTTACTTAACTTTGTCCAAAAGAAATCTGCAATAGAGGGAGCAGCCACTAAGCAGTACAGAGTCCAGCCTGATGTGCCTTTAGACCTCTGAGCTGAGGATTTGTTCCTAACACTGGTTATTTATGAGCACAGATATCGTGAATTTATATATAAATTGCGTTTCACAGCACTCACACAGACCACAGCATATACATCAAAACACTTTGTAACAGGTCCCAGGGTCAGGGAGCAAAAAGAGTGGGCTGCTCTCAGAGAGTAGATGAGCCAAGGGTGTCCAAAGATGTGAAGAACAGTACCCTCACCAAGTAATGCAATCCCACAGGCTCTGAGCAAGAGTCACTGAGCAATTCTGGCCACACCAAACTCAATCAGTCAAAAGGCCAGATGGCCAGAAAAGTCCAGCACAATGAGACAGATCTGACGATGAAGGCAAGAAATCAGGCCAGTGGGTCAAGAGCAAGACTGGAACCAACACAATACATAGACAAACATGGGCACTTCTGCGATATAGCATAGGCAAGGATAGGGCCTGAACTTGAATGAAGCTGAGAGGAGCAATATTGTTCTCACAAAATTTTCCCACAAAGCTTTCCTCACGGCAGTCTGCTTCCAGGCTTCATGGCAGCACCAAATCAGTGCTGGGTTGAGCACTAGCAGCTGAGTCCCCAGTACAGAGCCCAGGGCTCTGACGCTTAGTACTGAATTCTGCAACTTGATACTCAGCTGAAATCAATGATAGCCTAGAAGTGTCAGCTTTGGCTGCTCTTGCTTGCCTATGTGCCCAACAGCACTTGTGGCCACATGGCCTTAAAGCAAACCATGTAATATGGCTTTGATACACAAATAGAATATGGAAGCTGTTCATGAATCCATGGGGCAACAAAGCTCCATGTGTTTCATAGGAGAGTCTGTAACTAAAATAAGGTGAAACACATATCGCTGCCTTGTGTATGCCTCATTGTCTCGTCTCAGAAAGAAGGGTGACTAAAATTACTGGTTTAAGTGTAGACATCTGTTCCACTGATCATGGAGGATTAACCCACTTGCCCACAGGGCAAAAACAGAGGAAGAAATAAGAAAAACCTTGTGGCTTGAGATGAAAGGGATATCACTTACAAGTTGCTGTCACAGGAAAAACAGACTTGATTGGAAGAAGTTTAATTTAATTTATTGAAAATTAAAAAAGATTTGAGTAGTGAGAAACAAAGATAAAAGATTAAAACACCTTCACTCCCACCTTTTCTCAAGCTCAGCTTCACTCCTTAATTTCCAACTCCTCTAAGCCGCCCACATCCCCAGCAATGCTCTCCTCACTGACCTGCAGAGTTTGCCCTTTCTTAAATACTTTTTAGCCAATGCGCCATCTTGTCTGCTGGGCTCAGGCTTGCCCTGAGGTGTGTCCACTGTGTGCGGGAAGCATCTGTGCCTGGAATGGGGATTCCCCTTGCAGAGGACACCCTTCAGCCCCATCTCTGCCAACAAGTGGGCACCTGCACCTGCTACACTGCTATTTGTGTGTAGTCAATGAGTCCTATCTTGGCTCCCCAGTATGTCTGACTCTGCAATGGCTTCTACAATAGCAGCAAGGTGGAGAATGCTGTGGTGTATGATAGTTGGGGAACCTCTATCCAGCAGATTTTTACACAATTTAACAGCTTGTCTCTTGAAGTTCAGATGAGTATTCTGGTTTGGTGCCACTCTGACAAATTGCCTAGGCTTATCCACCCAAAATCTTAAATATAATGTGCTACTAAATAGAAAAATTATGTTTATTGCCTTAGAATAAGAATTTCTATGTATGCCTGGGAAACTTTCAAACTAAATGGAAAGTCATCTAACTAATTTTAATGTCCTCAAGGTAACACAGTGTAGGGAGGTAGACAGACTATTTCTACCTGGTAGAAATACATGATGAATAGATGGGATTTTGGTAAATTTATCTGTATACATATCCTATATTCATGGAGATCTCAATAGACATCCTATTCAAGTTTGTAATAAATTTTAATATTCATGTAATAGTTTAGATGATTCATAGATTATAATATTTCTATATTGACTTAAATTGGCCTCTTATACTGTGAAAAGAAGAGCATTGCTAAGTCATATGTGTAATAAGATTCCTTCTAATATATGATTCACATTTGTGGAATTTTGCAATATGTTCAGCACCTCCATATGTTGTTGTGGCACCATGCCAGTTACAAATAAGCTTTCTATACAGTGCAGAGTTTTCATAGCCACACTTTAAAAATAACCTCAGAGGGGAAAGATAAAACATGGAAATCTGACAGAGAATCTGTCAAATGTCAGCTAGGATTACGGTTGCACAGAACTTCCAAGAGATAACTAGAGGCCTTTTATCTGCTGATTGCATGGCTGACTATAATTTTCAAATCAAAAAGATGGTCCAAATCTGTCTGTCTTTGAAAAATATTTTTATGGGTTTCCATAATCAAATTAAATTTAAAAGATGGTAATGCTATCTGGGGGAAAAATAATACTTTTTGGCATTTGAATGGCAATGGGATGCACAGATAAAAACATGTTCAAATATATGAATTATAGAACAACTAATATATCCAAAATCTCTATACTATCTTTTATCCCACAGGATTCTGTTCACAGGGATTTTCACTATTCATAACATAAATATTCAACCAGTTTTCTTAGGAATGTATTGCAATAAACAGAGCTGAAATTAAGTTTTCAATGTCTTGTTAATAATCAGTCTAGTACTTGACCTTAAGATCTTAACAGTATGCCTCATTCAATACTCCATTTGTTCATAAAAAGCTGTGCATGGTATTACAATCTATAGGATCTGGAGAATGGTGTATGTTCTACAAAAACATGCTTACAGTTTTCGTTACATTTTATTAGCTCCAAGTTCTTATTTTGCGCCTTTCAGGAAAAGCAAAAGAAGTGGTGAACTCGTTTAACATCAGTCCTGGTACAGAAGACTTACTGCGGTGTAGCAGAAAAAAAATGAAGGAAAGAGGTTAACCCTCTAAAATTTTAAGGTATGTTTGTGTAGTATGGCTTTTCAGGGTTGAAACCAATCAGAACCCATTGTGTATGTAGCCATCCCAATCTCACTTCATAATCTACACTTACATGAATTGGCTCACCTTCAATGCCACTAACTCATGCTCAAGGCTGCGGTGATGATCCACTGAACAGCTCTTCGTCTAGTGGAACTGTGAGTAGATTAAACTTTATGTGCTAAAAGCATAGACAACACAGATTCATGTCTGTTGAAAATTCATGGGCTTTTTATATACCGAGACTATTTTGTGAAAAGCATTAAAAAGGTTATTCATTCATCTGATCAATGAATTGGACTTGTCAGCTGGACTCAATCTGAATTTTTGAAAGAGAAATGTTCTTTGGACTTTCCGGAGATAATTTCTGTAGAGGACAAGATACTTTAAATTCTGCAGTAGAACAGGATACATTCAACATGTTGCCTAAACATATCTTGGTTTGCTATGGCGGGTTAACTTTGGCTAGCTGACAGGCTCTGACCAAGCTGCTCTGTCACTCCCCTGCCTCAGCTGCACAGGGGGAGAAAATATGATGAAAGGCTCATGAGTCGAGATAAGGACAGGGAGAGAGATCACTCACTGATTAACATCCTGGGCAAAAGAGACTCAAATTGGGGAAAAATCAGTTTAATTTATTGTCAATCAAAGCGCAGTAGGGTAATGAGCAATAAAACCAAATCCTAAAACCCCTCCCCAGCCCTCCCTTCTTCCTGGGCTCAACTTCATTCCCAATTTCTCCCAATTGATGTAGAGGTACAAAGAATGGGAGTTATGGCCAGTTCGTTGCTTTCTCTGCTGTTTTTTCCTCCTCACCGTGCTCCCCTGTTCCAGCATCAGGTTCCACACATGGGATACATTCCTTTATGAAATTCTCCAATGTGAGTCCTTCTCCTGGGCTTCAGTTCTTCCTGAACTGCTGTAGTGTGGGTACTTTCCATAGGGTGCAGTACTTCAGGAACAGCCTCCTATAGCTTGGGGCCCCTTGGGGGGCCATGGATCTTGCCAGAAAACCTGCTCCTGTGTGGGCTCCTCTCCCCAGGATCACAGGTCCTGCCAGGAGGCTGCTCCAGCTCATATTCCCCACAGGGTCACAACATCTTTCAGTGCACATCCACCTGTTGTGGCATGGGATCCTTCTTAGGCTACCAGTGGCTATTGCTCTAATGTGGACCTCCACGGCCTGCAGAGAGTCGACTTGCTTCATTACAGTCTTCATCATGGGCTACAGGGGAGTCTCTGCTCTGGTGCCTGAAGCCTCTTCCTCTTCTTCACCGACCTCAGTGTCTGCAGAATTTTCTCTCACATATTCTCACTCCATTGTCCTGGGTGCTGTTTTATTGCAGTTTTTTTGATGTAGGGTTTTTTTTTTTTCCCCCTCTTCTTAAATATGTTGTCCCAGAGGTGCTCCCACCATCACTGATGGGCTCGACCTTTACCAGCAGCAGGTCTGTCTGGGAACTGGTTGGCATTGGCATTATTGGACCTGGGGGAAGCTTCTCACAGAAGCCACTCCTGTAGCATCCCCATTAACAAAATCTTGCCGTGCAAAAGTAATACATTTGGTCAGAAGTTATTAAGGTTCCTCGGAGGATCTTAAATATATTTTCTGGATACTTTTCTTTTGAGATTTTCCTTCTAATTCCAACATTTGACAAATTTAATCATAAAACAAATATGAAATTAATTCAAGAAGATTTAATTTGGGTTTTTCTTTGTACAGCAAGAGAAATTGTAAGATGACTGCTACCCCCTTAATATTTTACAGTAAAATCAAGCCGTATATAATCAGACATCAATATTTTGATGCAAAAAGTCAATTATTTGAAGCTAGTTTCCCTTCCCTTAGCATGGAGAAAACTCCAAAATATAAAGGGAAACCAGAGATAAAGTCTAATTCTGAAAGAGTACTATGAAGATGGAGTACTGCTTTGATGACATCCTGAAAGAAAGAACCTAAAATTTTGTATTACTTTAATTCTTTGGGTTTTTTTTTTTTTTTAAGAAGAATTCAACATTCAGATACCGCTGATATTTGCCAAATTTTTAAAAGCTGTACTCCAGTATGGTGGGAAACTCTTCACCTGTGTTTCTACAGATAAAGTCCTACATTTGTCTAAATTTATTGGTAAAACTATTGAAGACTGATAAATGAACTGATGCTTAAAACCCTCATGCATTCGTAAACTACGTAATTTCTTATTTAAATTTGGAGCTTATCTGATACATATGTCTAGAGAGCACAGCCACATAAAATGCAGCGTAAATTGAGTGGTCTTGTCCTTCCTAAATAGGCTAATTTTCTTCCTGATTCCAAGAGCTCATTTGCACTGTGAAAGCTGTAATATGTATTCTGGAAAATGAAGAAGACAAGAAGATGCCACTCTTTTTTGATTGAATGTTTTTATTTATTTTTTTATGTATTAAAAATTAACAATTATTATTAAGTCTTTCTTGTATTTGTGAGTCCAAGACCTGGACACAGGACCCTTGATTTTGTCTCAGACTCTTAAAGTAATACCTCTTAACATGAAATGGTGTTCTAGGATGTTTCAATAAACACTGAATACATGTATGTGGTCAGTCGAATGTAGCCTTTCATCCCATTTTGTAGCCATTTGATTTGAAGAGGTTGGCTCCAAAAGGAATTTTTCCTTTAATGACTACAATAAAGGCTGAGAACTACTAGCTCAGATGAAAATACTGTTAGCAACGAGTGGAAAAAGTCAAGAAGATGAGTTACTCTGAATAACTGAACAACTTTGCAATTTTTTAATGTTGTATTTCACTTTGAAATTTCAGAGAAATTTCAAGTTAACAAACTTGTAGAAGACTAAATCTGTGTTATGGTTTAAGCCATAGCTGTCAACTAAACACCACACAGCTGCTCAATCACTCCTCCACCACTGAGATGGGAGAAAGAATAGGAAGAGTAAAAGTGATAAAATTCTTGGGTTGAAATAAAAAGAGTTTAACAGGTAAAGCAAAAACTCCTCACAGAAGAAAAAGAAAAGAAAAGAAAAGAAAAGAAAAGAAAAGAAAAGAAAAGAAAAGAAAAGAAAAGAAAAGAAAAGGAAAGGAAAAGAAAAGAAGTAATTTATTCACTCCTTCCTATAGGCAGGCAGGTGTTCAGCCATCGCCAGTAATCCAGGGCTCCATCACACATAATGGTGACTTGGGAAGACAAATGCCATCACTCTAGATGTCCTCCCCTCTTCTTTCCCCAGCCTTATATATTAGGAATGTTGTCACATGCTCTGGGATATATCCCTTTGGTCAGTTGGGGGCAGTTGTCCTGGCTATGCCCCCTCCTAATTTCCCATGTATCTCCAGCCTCCTAGCTGTGAGAGGTGATGTGAGGAGCAGAAAAGGCCGTGAGTCTGTAAATACTACTCAGCAATACCAAAACATCCCTATGTTATCAACGCTTTTTCCAGCACAAACCCAAAACATAGCCCCATACTAGCTGCTCTGAAGAAGATTAACTCTACCACTGTAGAAAAACACCTGGAGTACAATGCAATCATCGGTCACAGCCAGCATGGCTTCATGAGGCAAAAGTCCTGCTTGTCGATCCTGATTTCCTTCTACAGCAGGGTAGCCCACTGAGGTAATCAAGGAAAGCCAGTTGATGTAATCTCTTTGGAATTCTGCAAAGCTTTCAATACTCACAGTCTCTCACAGTATCCCTCTGGACAAAACGTCCAGCACAGCTGAATAACTGTGTTATGCAATGGGTGAGCAACTGACTCACAGGTCAGGCAGGGAAGGTCATAGTAAATGGGGTGACATCAGGCTGGTGTCCTGTAACGAATGGGGTTCCACAAGGCTCCATAATCAGGCCAGTTCTCTTCAACATCTTCATTAATGACTTGGACACAGGATTTGAGAGAATGCTAAGTAAGGTTGCTGACAACACCAACTGGGAGCTGTCAACTCCCTCAAGGGCAGAGAGGCCCTGCAGAGAGAACTTGACAAATCAGAGAGCTGGGCAATCACCAACCACATGATATTTAATGAGGGCAAGTTCTGGATTCTGCACCTGGGAGGAAGGAACCCTAGATGTGTGTATAGACCAGGGAACGAGAGGCTGGAGAGCAGCAGGGAGAAAAGGGACCTGGGGGTCCTGGTTAGGAACAGGTTGAATATGAGTCAGCAGTGCTCTGGTAGCCAGGAGACTCAACCGTGTCCTGGGGGGCATGAGGCACAGCATCGCCAGCTGGGCAAGGGAAGGGATTGTCCTGCTCTTCTCTGCACTGGGATGGCCTCACCTTGAATTCTGTGTGCAGTTTTGGGTGCCACAATAAAAGAAAGAGATTAAGCCATTAGAGAGCATCCTAATGAGGGCAATGAGGATGGCAGAGGGTCTGGAGTTGAACCTATATGAGGAATGGCCAAGGTTACTCGGTCTGTTCAGCCTGGAAAAGAGGAGGCTGACGGGAGACCTCATTGCAGTCTTCAATACCCTCAAGAGGGGAAGTGGAGGGGCAGGTACCCATCTCTTCACTCTCATGACCAGTGACATGACCCAAGGGAACGGCCTGATGCTGAATCAGGGGAGGTTTAGATTGCATATCAAGAAAAGGCTTTTCACCCAAAAGGGAGACTGAGCACTGGTGGCTCAATTAGGCTCATTCACACTGTAACTCTTAACTGTTCAAATCTTGATGAGAAGTGAAGTGGGCCCAAAATTTTCTGCTGTTTTACACCAAAATTCAATTAATACATATGCCTGAGACTGAGGTTTTGTCAAGATCATTTGGATGCTACCCAAGCTTAAAGATCTTCCTGAGCCCCTTCTTAAAATATATTGTGGATACATGTTTTTGCTATAAACACTGAAGAAGGCCTGTTTTAGAATTTTATACATTCAGGAAATGTGACTCCTCAGTTGTTTGAGCTCCTTTCGACCTGTACTACTGAGGTACGGTCATCTTATTCCAAATCCATCAGCTGCAAACTGTTCTGGAGATTGCTCCAATCAGATCCTTTGCACTAGTCAGCAAACTCAAACTGAATAAGGAAAAGCTGCAAATACCTTAGATAAAAGGGCTCCCAACATGTATACAATCCATAATAGATTAACTGCAATACCAAAGTCATATAACTGTAGCAGGATAGTATTATGAGGTCCTCTGTTACCAGAAAGTCACTGGGGTTTTTTTACCATGTGAGTTTGGACAAAAGAATATTTTTCTTGCACATTGACTAGAAATTTCTCTATGAAACATCCTCCTGTGAGGATATTGCCTCTTACTATAACAAAGAAGGAGTATTGGAGAAATAAAAAGTAATTACTAATGCTATAGGAAAAAATTCATGATCTGTCATTTAAATATCTCTGTTCTCAAAAAGGCAGCTGACAAGAGAGTGCTCATGTTATTACACTTGTGGTAAAGTGGTTTGCAATGGATTGTATTCCGCTCAGAAAAATTCCTCTCTGAAAAACAATATAAATGAAATATTACATTTTCAGTACGTTTATTCAGACATTACTAGAACCAGCCTCTATCTCCAGAGAACTCTGAAACAAAGAAATCTGTCAGACTGAGATAAGCATCAAGCTTTATATGGAATGTAATCTCCTCTTAATAAATATAAAAGATACATTCAAAATAATATTTGTCTAGGATTTGCCCAGTATGACATGATCATAAAGTCCATTAAGAGACTCCCTAAGCCCTTTCAAAACACGATAGATATAAAAAGCCTGGCTATAAAGTAATTTAAGTTGCACACTGAACAAATATATCTAGGAATACTAAGCATGAATTATGATTATGGTAATTCTGGCGAATTGTAAAGAAGCAGTGCCAGCAATGACAGTAATGGCAGCATGAGGGCATCACAAGATCGTAGATATATAGTCAGCTGTCATTAAATCCTCTTGCAAGCCTGTGTCCATATATTCATATAAAAATAGTATGTCTTTATTGCATAATTGTTATCAAACAGGCCATTAGGGACATCAGTTTTATAAAAAAAATGTTACTGATCCATTCTTTTACTTCATTTTTTCACAAAGCAAATTACAGATAATCTGAGCTATCAACATTTAAGAAACAGAGATCATATAATTTTATTTACTAGTACCTTATAATTGTTTGCTACATCTGTAGTGGAAATTTGCTTTGAGTTGTTTGAGAAAATGCATTTTCATTCACAAGGCCTTCCAATCCTTAAGCATCATAAGGCTACTTTTTCTTACAAAATCTCAAAGCATTATCCTTATCAGAGATCTGTTCTTAGACAGAAACATCTTGACTGTAGCACAGATTATTGAATATAAAAATAATAATAATAAAGGCCTATAATTTTGTCCTTTGGGTATGAAAGAAGTTATTTTCAGTTTCTTTCTGGAACAGGAAAGTAGAAATATTATCTAAATAATACAAGACTAAACCTAGCTGTCACAGTATCCAATCTGTAGTAGTATCTGATAATGAACACTTGGGAAAGAAAACAGGACTTTGAAGATAGGAACAGTATATGGACTTATTTCTCCAAATCATCTCCCAGCTTCCAACTGTGGAATAAGTATCTTCTAAATTGGAAGCAAGATGTTTGTCTCTGACCACACAGATTTTCTTTCCACTGCATGCTGAATCCCTAAGTTTTATTGTCATCCAAGTGGCAAGTTACACAGGTTAATAATGTTTTGTATGAAGATTTTAAGGGCTAGGATTTTATAATAAAGTAAAACAGGAACCAAAGAAAAGCAACCAACCTAAAAATGGATCAGGACTCCGTACTTGCAGTTTTGAGATGACCATGCTCTATTATGATTAAGATTATTGTTATGATTTTTTTTTTAAGAAACACATTATTTTGTGCTGTATATATCCTTCTGTGCTTGGATGGAGAAAGCAGCCTTCCCATCTATTTCCTTCATTTACCTCCTATTCCTATTCCTATTCCTATTCCTATTCCTATTCCTATTCCTATTCCTATTCCTATTCCTATTCCTATTCCTATTCCTATTCCCATATTTCTTTCCTTCTTTTGACATTTCTCCAAAGTTTGTCTTTCTGTAGCGGCTTCTTAGGTAATTTCCTGTTCATTCCTTTGCTTTTCATACCGTCACACTGGGGAGGTAGTTCGGGGTGCATAGGAAATTGAGAGGAGACACAGCTGGGACACATGACCCAAATTGACCAAAGGGATATTCCAGACCATATGACATCATGCTCAGTATATAAAGTGGGAAAGGAAGAAGGAGAAAGAGGGTGACATTTGGAGTGATGGCGTTTGTCTTCCCAAGTCAGTCTTACGCACAGTGGGGTCCTGCTCTCCTGGAGATGGCTGAACACCTGCCTGCCCATGGGAAGAACTGAATTAATTCCTTGTTTTGCTTTACTTGGGAATGTGGCTTTTGCTTTTCTTATTAAACTGTCTTCATCTCAACCCATGGGTTTTCTAGCCTGTAGACTTCTGATTTTCTCCCCAATCCCACTGTTGGGGAAATTAGCAAGTGCCCGTGTGGAGCTTGAAACAATGGCTGGGGTTAAACCGTGACAGCATCAGAAATAAAGCAGGCAAAATATATCTTTCCACAATAAAAGAATTCTCTAGGAATATAGGAAAACTTGCTAAAATTATTCCTCTTGCATTCACTGAGAGTCAGGGTGCATAGCATCAACTCCTAAGTTCTTGGGAATTTTCATCTAAATGACAGGAAAATGAGCTGAGCAGTCATTGCAGTTTCTTGTATCTCTGAGAACAAATGAAACAAAGTTTCTCTGTCCTGGTGCTCTCAAATTTTCATCTTAATGCTTCCATGGTTTGGGGATATTACATTCCTTTTATTCAGACTTCCACTTAATAACTAAAATCCTTTGCATGAAGCATTGCATGCATTTTAGGGAGTTGGTACTATACCAGAAAAAAAAAATTGTAAAGAAGCCTACTAATTTTTAGTTTATTTGTCTCTCTGTAACACTCCATTTAATAGGAAAATGCAACCTCATGACTACAGGAGGAAGGCAACAAAGCATCTCTGAAAGTTCAAGCTAAACCCCAAGACATTGCATGAAACTTTGGAGCAGGGAACTTAAATAATGCTATTCAAATTGTAACAACGTTCTTTATCACCGAAGTTAAAGAATCAAGGTTTTAAAAATTCTAGTAGTGGAAAGAATTTCCTGACAAGAAAGAAATCCTTCCAAAAATCAAAGCCAATCAGTTTAGCCAAATAACTGCAGTATTATGATTCTAACATCGCTCACTACCAGAGTGAGTAGCTTAACAGTGAACTTACACAGAAAAAAAGTCATGTCACTTAGCAGGAACCTTTGCTTGATGGGCAATATCTAGAAATGTAGATTTTAATATGTTCCAGGAGTATGTTTTAATATGTTCCAGGACACTCTCCCTCACAGCCCCTGCTAAGGAATTAAGATATCAGTAATTTATAACACTCTTGCATGCCTGTAGATTCCAGATAGTGGATCCAAGACGGCTTTTACTGCTAGTGTTTCATAACTTATAAACAAATAACTTTTTTTTTTCCTAAAATTGAACAAATATATAAATCATTAATTCAAGTCTCAAAAAGTGAGCCTTCTTTACAAGAAACAGGTAAGTCTTGGAAAATGGATATTCCAGGGACATAGTAAAGAGTCGACAGAATGAAGTAGGGAATTATTTTTCTTACATGAAAGCACTTTTTTATACAATGTCTTTATTGATTTTCTGATTTCAAATCTGCTTTGAGAACATATGGGGGTTTTATCATATTTTACCGTTGATTAAGGTGTTCTAGTATTATGGATTTATATTTGAACTTGTAACTGTGAGTCAAAGTATGGACTTGGCTCTTATGGAGGTAAATGTGCAGTTATAAAAAATGGTTCAATAAACAGTCATGCCAGTGGGCATTTGAAGATAAAATTAAAAAGAACATGAAGTAGAATGTTATTGAATTAGTTGATACAATAATAAGTTTAAAACATTGCCCTTCTTAAACATAAGCACACATTCATGCATACTCGCACACAGGCAGATACACATAAAGTCAATTTACTAAATTTATGTAGGCAATTCTGCTTCATTAAATTTTTACAAAACAAATTAAAAAGAAATTGTATGGACATGTTTATTTGAAAGTAGAAGCCTTCTATGTCACTTAGGATTAACATATTATTGTGACAGGAACCATGCAGAGAGAAAAAGATATTTTGTGGAAAGGTCTAATTGAAAGGAGCATCTCTGACTGGTTGGACTAGGATTGAAAAATCATGTAACTGAGTATTTCTGCCAAGGTACATAGGAAAGGTATGTAATCATCCATCCATAGCTCCCTCAGAAAGCTCAGCTGGTGGAGCAGATGGTAGAAGTATGGCCTGCAGGAATCCCTAAGTCTCCGGTTCAGTTCCAAATTGAAGGAATTCCTTGGTTTTCATCCAAAGCAACCAGGACTAGCTCAAGAAGCGGGCCCATGGGAATCTCATGAGGTTTAACAAGACTGAGAGCAAGGTGCTGCACCTGGGTCATGGCAACCCCTGGTATTGACACAGGCCGGGGGATGGACAGATCAAGAGTACCCTTCTGAGAAGGGCTTGGGGGTGCTGGTGGGTGAGAGGCTGGACATGACCCAGCCATGTGCACTCACAGCCCAGAAAGCCAAACGTGTCCTGGGCTGCATCCAAAGCAGTGTGGGCAGCAGGGCCAGGGAGGGGATTCTGCCCCTATACTCTGGTCTGGTCAGACCCCAACTTGGAACACTGCATCCAGCTCTGGAGTCTCAAGCACAGGAAGGAGATTGATCTGTTGGAGCAAGTCTAGAGGAGGCCACCAAGATGATTAGATGGAGAGAACACCTCTTCTACGAAAACAGGCTGAGAGTTGGGTTTGTTCAGCCTGAAGAAGAAATGGCTCTAGGTGATTTAATTGCAGCCTCCCATTACCTGAAAGGAGCCTACAAGAAAATCAGAGAAACTTTTTGCAAGGGCATCTAGGACAAGGGGAAATGGCTTCAAACTGAAAGTGAGTAGGTTTAGATTAGATGTTAGGGAAAAAATTCTTTACTATCAGGATGGTGAGGCACGGGAACAGCTTGCCCAGAGAAGGTGTGGATGCCCCATGCTTGTGAATGATCAAGGCCAGGCTGGGTGGAGCTCTGAGCAACCTGGTCTGTGGCTGCACGGCCACACTACTGGGATGCCGTGAGCAGTCCTGCCAGGTCGGCTGCTTGTGGGGGGTGCGCGAGCCTGGATAAAGGGATCCCGGGGTCTGAGTGCTATGCCATCGCCGCAGCAGGAACACACACAAAAGCAGTCGAGAACACAGCCTCCTCACTCGAAGGGGCTTCCCCCAGGCTGGTGGGAGGCGCGCTGGCAGAGACAAAGGAGGAGAGAGGCGGCTTGCTGCTTCTGGTTCCAGGAGGTTTAATCCTCTGAAGATGGGGAGGCAGCCAGACCCCAAATAGAGGAAGTGCAAGCATTTTTATGCTGGGACAAAGGGAGGCAGAGTGCAGGGCATAATCCAATAGGGAAAGGGAACGTGGGAGGGGTCGACAGGGAAACAACCAATGGGAATAGAACAGAGGAGGGATTACAGACAACCAAAGGGGGGACTGAGGAGAGGGGAGCACCCTAGAACATAATGCATATGGCACAGGGGAAATATATAAACATAGGAGGGCTGCAGGGGGCTGTGGGAACTCGCTATTCACACTGCCACACTGGTCTAATAAAAGGTGTCCCTGCCCATGGCAGGGGTGATGGAATGAGATGATCTCTAAGATCCCTTCCAACCCAAGCCTTTCTGTTATTCTGTGATCCTATGATCTTTGGTCTATAACCTTTTAAAATTCCTCTAGGGCATATGTAGTATGTTTTGATGGTTCTAAGATGTCTCAGCGCAGTACCATTTGAGCCTGTGCGGAGCAGTAGGAGTGGATGCAGATCTGTAAAATTCGTCAGGCTCGACACGCTCTCAGCAATGTTGCCAGGGCAAGTTCCTAACAAGTTATAGACTTACGTCTGTAACTTCCCAGTCTGTAACTTTGACTAACTCCTTCCCAGTCTATGATTTCTGCTCCTGTAATCTCCACATTATTGCTTTAAACATAATTAGTTTATACAGAGTTGTATGCATTAGTGCAGCTATGGTTCTAAGGACAAAAATTTTCCACAAATATTAAGGAGCATGTTTCAGATGTATGCTACAATGCCTTTTACTCAGATCTCTCTCACTCTGATAATGTCAGCAAAGTCCATTTCAATTTTAGACTCTCTTCTCTCTGGAACAATTTCTAAAAGCTTGCTGATCGGTTTTGGTGTCAACCACAAGGTCTGCAGAGAAATTTCCTTAATTTACTCTTTAATTTATATACGGAAAATTCTATTACATTCAAACCAGGATCTAAGTACCTGAATACTAAGAAGGAATAAGAGTTTCTTATACTAAAATAAGCTGGGATGAAATCAAGCAGGAGAAAATAAATATAGGGTAGAAGATTCTGTCAGATCTGCTAGGTTGTGAAAAACTACTTAATACTTTAAAGAAAAATTTCCCTGTTTTTTAATCCAATCTTCTATTGAAAATTGCAAAATATTTAGATCCTAAACCTCAAAAGTGTTCAACAGATATAAAGCTTTATGAAATTCAAAAAGTGCAACACTGAAACTTCTGGATGATAGATGAGATACCCTTGCAGGGTTTCCCAAATTTTATCTTCTGGTGGTCAGATGCTACTTCTTTTATTTTACAGGACACAACAAAGAACAATATATAGCGCAATTGCGGAGATCACAAAACTTTGCAAAAAGAGATGTTATTTTAATAGTTTTCATTATATATTATTAAGTGTATTATCACTGCAATGCTCTGGGATGCTTCTTTTATTAGAGTTTATTAAACATTTTAGGTAATAGAAAGGAGGAAAAAGGATATGTAAGATGGATTCAGATCACCACTAAATTTTAACTTCATTGGAACTGTTATGAATGTTTTGCAAGCTTGAAATTTATTTAAAAGTTAGTTTTTGTCATCTGAAAATTTGAAGTAGGCTTTTCAGTGGAATCTTCTGAAGTTTAATGCTAAATAGACATTTTTCTCAAGATAGGATTAGAGTAAATGCTATTTCATTTTTAATACATGTATCACAATTCACATTCAAGTACCATTTCATAGTTTAGTAAATTGGCAAATTGAAAATGGATATGTCATAAATAGAAACATTATGAATTCTGAAAGTACTGAAATGTCATTTTGTATGAGGAATTCAGCAGTCAAAAGTAAAAACTGTGCTCTAAGCCAACCACCTTTCTTGAAAAAGTAAATGTTTAAAACTAGAGGTTTCCTTTACTGTAAATAAAGCTGTTCTTTGTTCTCTAAATTCATCAAGTTTAGAAATTTCATTTTACCATTACATTCCTAAAATAGAGCTGTTAAAAATACTTTTAGTGTTAGTAAAGCAAAGTGTTGTTTGAAAGTTTTGAAATATGCAAATATCTCTTCAATTCTTTACTGCTGCAGCAGTAGAACTTGCTTTGGTGGACCCAGTGGTCTGAACACAAATAAAATTACAATAACATCAGTACCAACTTACTAGATAGCTCCTTCTTAGTTACCGACATAAGAGAAATACTCTCTGCAGGTCTATTTTCAGATATACTGCTCATAATAGAGAGTGATTTCAACCTGTGGAAAATGACTGACAGATGGCATTGTTTCTTTTTTTTATAAACGCAGTTGGAATGGAGCTGAAGTCCAAAAGACCTTTTGTCAGTAATAGAATAAGGAGTGTGAAAAGCAGCCTGCACTGCTTCTAGCAACTCCGAAGACATTTAACACATGCTCCACAAGTTTTTTTCATCGTTTAAAAATGTGACTTTCCAGGGAAAATGAAAAAGGTTATCAACACAAATGAACTACACCATAAAGAAGAAAGCAATGTGTTGTGAATGACAAGAAAGGTCAATTTGGGTTTCCAACAGCACAGACTTTCATTAACAGATCAAGTTTGGTTTTGGTTTTTTGGGGTTTTTTTTTAAGGAAAGGGGAAAAATAGATTCAGCACTTTTTTTCAGTTAGATATAAGAAATAAGTTTTCACATTAAGCAATGTCAGTGAAGCCCTGGACTGCCTCTCAGTGCATTAGCAGTAAACATAGAGCCTTTTCTACTACCTTTGATACACATGTATAAGAAAGTGTCCTTGGAGTTTAATGTTGATTTCCAGATTACTCTAAGAGGACACTTCAGCAGACTGTTCTGATGGTCCTGTTGAACTTTAAAATCTTCAGCATATAGCCATTAAGTATTCTGCAAATGCTTTCCACACCTGATGTGCTCTTATAAGCTGCCAGGATTTAGCAATTGACCTGTGATGGATGAAGTGAGAAAAGCAAAAGCAGTCTGTAGAGTACTAGTGTCCAAACCCTTGCTCTGAGTCTGACTGACTTCTATGAGCCATATTAAAGTTTTATATCTGACCACAGAAAAAGGGTATTGCTTTGTCTCTATCACAAACTCAGCAAAGTCCTTCACATTTAAAGTGTGAAACCTGGTATAAAATCAAGTTACTGCAAGCAACTTCTACTCAAAATCGTGTGGGGTTTTTTCTTATCCCCTTCCTTTCTCTTCCCCCCTCTTCCCCCACAGTGTGAGCATTTTCAAGGAATTTTAGTGATAGAACTTAGGTATGTGATGTGTGCTTCTTGAGGTAATATCAAGGGTATAGAATCATCTCAGCTTTTACATCTGATCATGTATAGTAAAATAATCCTGTTTTTTCAGCAACTGCAGGAGCTTCAGTATTTTGACTGTTTAGCTGGTTTTAGTTGTTCACTCAAATTGGTGTGTTCTCACTGGACAAGATCAGAATAAACTAGTTTTCAACTGAAATAATTCATATTTTCTTTGTATATTGAGTATGAATGTGTTTGTTCATATTTTCAAAAGCTGTTCCACACTCTTGCTAACTACTAGTTTTAGTCCTTCAATGTGGAAAAAAATTATATGTGTTAGCAGCAAACATCCTTAATCACTACTTCTCTTAAAAATGTTTGATTTCTGGCTGAGATACTGCAGTGTTTGTTAGTTATCATATTCATTTCAGTAAATACAGACAAGAGCTCAGTTCATGAAAGATACTTAGATGTGGACCTCTCTCATTGATTTCCTGGAAATATGTTTATATTTCTATAAAGAACTGTACTGAACCATCAACTTCAAACATCTAAACATCTACATGTTTTACATATTGTCTTTTGAGCACATTTATTTTCAGATTTGTATAGCTACAGTTGATTCCTGGGGGCAGTCTGCCCCATGAAATTTGGTGTTGATCTGTTATATAAAAAAATTCATCTGACCTGAGAGTTACCTTAGGGTAGTCCTCATCCATGGCAGATAACTTCACAAATATTTTCCATCACCTTGTTTACCTGTCAGAGGAGGATGAGGAATTAAGTTTTGCTCAGAGGAACTGAGAAATAATTACAGAGGTTCAAAATAATGCTGTTTCCAACTCTTAATTTATGGCATGGTATCAGTTAGAATTTAGGGAAGCTGTGCTGTGTTTCTGCTGACTGAAGAATATATCAGGAAGAACTCTTTCAGAGGGATATTCACGCCCACACTGTTGGCTGTAAGATGTCATAGCTTTGCTTCAAATTTCCACACTATTCGATACACAGTACAAACCTATAGTGCACACAGATTCTGTACAAATCCCATTTACTTCTGTCACTTCCGTGTCTCTCAGATATCCACTGGCACGTGACAAATGGTGGTAAAGTCAGACTGTACGTGCAACAGAGTCAGATCCCATTTGTCGTGCCATTTAGCCCACAGTAACGGGGATTGGGTTTGTTCTGTTTCTTCTGAATTACGTGAACATAACCTCGCTTTGATATTACAGAAGTCAGGTAGGTTTTACCAGAACCTAAGCCTGAGCTTGAGCTTGCACTGAGGGCAGCTGTAGCTTGCCTATCACATTGAACATCTCAACAGCACTTGTGAACTGCCTCCAGGATTTTAAAAGTTTCATAAATCATGTGAAAGAATCTTGGAGCTCTTATCAGCTGACTTAGTCTGTTTCTGTGTCCCCAACTTAGGATCAAATATAATTAATAGCTAAGGTTTTTACTTATTCAATAAAGCCCCGGGGTTAGAGGGAGGATCCTGATAGGAGCATTACAGCAAGCGTTTTCTTCATAATCATCAAAGAGTTTAAGTTAATACAGGAAATCCAACAAGAACTCAGGCTTATTAATGAAACCATGACTGATACATTCACATCATGTGTAAACATTTTTCCTCTTAATTCTATATTTTTTTCTTTTTATTCTATTATATAGAAAACAATATTTTGTTCCATTTTTAATATAATAAACAAGTAAATTGATTTCTTTTCCCCCTTCTCTTTTTTAACCCAAGGTTAATGATTTTATATAAATGGACATCTTGAAAATGAATCTACAAAGAAGAACCATTTTTTCATTAATTTAAATTTAAATTTATTTCCTTATTTCCATGGATTTCAGTACACTTTGTTCTGTCTGAAACTAAATTCTCAATTCAGATTCAGAGTGTGCTTATTTTCCACATAAGACCATATTTCCTACGATAGGAAATCAAACAGATTATGATTGAGTTTGATATTGATTGAGTGTAAGCCTGTTCTTTCACTAACAAAAAAAAAACCTTTAAAAGCTGCTGCAGCATCAGGAAAGTTTTATGAATTTTGACCTTTTTCACACTGAGAATTCCCCAACATAGTTAAAAGTATGTTAAAATGTTTAAGTACAATGTTTATACTTAAAAGATCAAACTTACATATTCAGAAAGAAAAATGAAAAAAGATTTGTAAGAAGAGTAAACAGTTTAAAACAAAACAATTAGTTTCAAACCATGTCTAGTGTCACTTTATCAGCAGGATCTGCTATTGCCTCTATACTAAAAGAATGAAATAATATAATCTTGTAATGGCAAATATGTAAAATCTCCTTTAATCACATATTTAAATAATAAATCTGACTACAACTCCAGCAATAAAAATAAATCTTTTGCTTGTTGCAAGCATACCTTTAATGTAACACTGATTTGTTCCCCAAATATGCCTCTCAATGGTAATATCAGAATTAAAATAAAATTGCAAAAAAGTTTACAGCTGAGATGTTCACAACCCATATCTAATAGTCTGTCATGGGAATAATTACCCGTAATGGGTATCCAAGGGATATAATTGTCTGCTGCTGTGAATTAGGAGTGCCACAGGTGGTGTTAATCACTTGGAATGTATCGGAGTAGAACAGCAGCCAGAGACAGAGCCTGCTTAAGCTTGATTTGTGGAACCATTGTTTCTAGACACTTCAGACATAAATTGAGCGCATGGTAGTAATAATGCACACTCAAGTAGTTATACTGAAACAAAGGGATATAAATATAAATAAAAAGCAGGGGAAAGTTTTGTTCCTTAGCAAAGGTTGCAGAAATGGTCATGAGCAAAGTTGTTCTGTGTTGTGTCACTTGCATTTTTTGATGGGGAACACACAGCAAGAAGAAGCACAGTAGCTGCTCTTATTGCTTGAACCTGCTTGGTGCATATCAGCAAAAGAGCTTTTATCAATTAGGTACTCCAGAATTTTCCCTTGTATAGAATCCCATAATCATTGACATTGGAAAATGCTTATGAGGTTGTCAAATTCTGTGGTATATGGCTTATCTAGATATATCCAAGTGTATTGCTTTCTTTGATGAGGAATGTAAAGCTTTCTTCAAATACGATATTGATTTATTACGATGTTACCATCTGAATTTAAGAGCACGTCATCAATAGTTTCTCAGAAATGTCAGGGGCACCAAATAAAATGAGCTGACTTGAATTTGGGTGAAATATGTAAGCATACAGTAACTAAATAAATGTGATGATACCTGGATCTCCTCAGGGCAAAGCCAACGTCTTGACTGGATATCTGTAGATAAATTAGAGACAGAATAACTGAGTCTGTGAATGATACCAAATGTCTTTGAAGATGGCGATAAAATTCAAAATTTAATTACTCTAATCTTTTAAAGGAATTAGTCTGTAAACCCTCTACAAACTAAAATAACACAATCAGTTGTCCCTCTAAAATATGAGGGACTGGATGGCTGGTCAAATATCACTGTGGAACATTCATCCTAAAAGTCAAAGCAGCCTAAGAAATGTCTTTTTTTAGAAGTCTATTTGCATTTTAGAGCACACAGTTTTATATACCCATTACAGAGAAAAAAACAAGTTATAATTGTGACTTTTACAATTTAAAAGATCATGCCTGGGAATTAACAAGTTCCAGCTATGCAAGTGTTTTAAAGAGAAAGGTACAGAATGAAGTTAGACATCGAGTCTGACATTTCAACTTAATCGAGGTTTTGGGGAGTCTTGTGTTGTTGTAAGGTTTTTTTTACATCATCTAGTTTACTACATTCTAAACTGTTGAACTATAATTTATAAGAATTAACACACATAATTAAACCAAGTTTCATACCCCAGAAGCTTCTTCTTTCTCAAAATGTATAACTCTATAGGCTAATTACAGTTTGATATCAATCCATGAAAATTATAAATATTATTATCCTATGCTTGTACACAAGCTATCAACACACAGGATTAGGAGGAACCATCTGAACATCATCACGAAAAAAGAAACAGATACTTCAGCTTTTGCAGTTCCATGTTGTAACTCCTAGGTTGTACTTGTCCTTCAGCATATTTCTCACAAATTTTCAGTTTGTCAGACACAAAAAAATGAAGGAAAAGAAAGTGAAAATGAATCATCATGGCAAATAATCCACTAGGAATATCACCATAAGCATTTTTGTCAAGAGCAGAACTGTTGCTGACAACTACAGCTAAGCAAGACAATAACATACTGTGTCATATAAATATGTGTTATGGGAAGATGTTTTTTCCCTGTCTGTGTGAATTTTTGTAATTATCCACATTTTTAAAAGTATTTGCAGGAAAGATGCTTTATTCTATGTTTTATTTCAAATGTTTCTGTAAAATGACAAGAACTGATGCTCTGTGTAAGGCTTTCAAACCTAAAAGACTTACCTGCAACAACAAATGTTTCTCCTAAGCTAACAATCAAGAATTGACACACCATTACCCATACATAAAACCATTTTAATATGTAAATTTAATAAAAGTTAGTAAAATACAGTCTGCCAAAATGCTGTGTGTGCTGTGAATAATGCAGCGGATTAATACACAACTCTCTGTTGGAAAGCTTGTCAGTTTACCTTACAGTGCTGCCAAAACTGTATTTTGGAGGAGATGTTGTGGTGGGTTAACCCTGGCTGGACAACAGATGCCCACCAAAGCCATTTTATCACCCCCCTGTTCAGCTAGACTGTGTAGAAAAAAGTATAATGAAAGGCTTACAAGTTGAGATAAGCTCAGGGAGAGGTCACTCACCAGGTACCACCATGGACAAAACAGGCTTGACTTTAGGAAAATTAATTTATTGCAAATCAAATTAGAGTCCAGTCATCATCACAGTCTCTGAGAGTTTAATTCTGTCACATGAATTGAATATGTATATGGTTGCATATATGAGTAGCAATAACAGTGGAATTTCCAGTATGTCTTTACTAGGATTTAGGACTTTGCCTTTGAATTTGGACTTAATTTCCCTCTCTGTCACTCATTTCAATTATACTTACTTCCAGAATAACCATCATCTTGCTGTCTAAATATGTTGAAAAGTGCCAAACCACAAAATTTTTTCCTAGAATTGTCTAGATTTTTTTTGTTGTAATAAGATTTATGACACAAATTCTATAAATTTGTTTGTATGCTGTGTCGGCAATAAAACAAAGGTAACAGGGAAATTTTGAGAAGAAAAGATATTGGTTTTATTGGTCTTGTCAGCAGCAATCTGTAATCACCTCTTGATTCTTCAAATCAAGACTGAAAATTTTGTAAAATGTGCCGTATCTGAAACACAACTAAAGTGCTCAATAGAGAAGTTATTGTGTGCAAATCTGCAGCCTGTATTAAGCAGCAGGCCAGTCTAGATAGAAACGAGGATACTTTCTCTCCATAATCCAGTCTGTCCATGTGACCTTTTTACCATCACAGGAAAACAATTCCCTGATGGAACTAAAATGACATTAATGTAAAGGTATTAGGAGACCAGAAAATGCAACAGAAAAAAATGTAGGTGTTATGATTATGTCAGAAATTGCAACTTTTTACTTACAAAATAAATATGTATGAATGAGATACAGCAAGAATTTATTCTTCTTCAGACTTGAAAATCACACACAATAACTGAAGTACATACAAATATATGCAACACTTTCATCCAGTACGCTTTATATGTTGGAGCCGTGTACTTGAAACTTATAGCACAGATAAATTTCTGGCTGCTATAGCTTGACACCGTACCACCCCTAGAAGTCTCAATAAATTCCCTTGATGTTTAGGTATCTTTTTCCATGGATTTATCTCATCTTATACTTTTGGATCCCAGACTGGTTATGGGGAGTCGTTAATCATCTTTAGATATATATCTACTTTTCTCAAACCTGTCTGCAACAATCTCTGAGCCATGGCAAACCAGAAAAGATGTTCCACATTTATTGATAACATGACATTTTAAACAAGTAAAAGCTCTATGTGTGGAAAATTAAAAATATTATAACATGAGCAGGTTTGAAGCAAAAATCCTTAAGGTAGAAAACTATGAAATACACTAATTAGAGGAGAGAAAAAAATATATATGAAAGAGTTATTAAGTATGAAGAAAAAAATGCAGGGGGTCCCTGCACAGCTCTCTCTTAGTAACATGGTCAGGATAACAAGAGAATGGTAGTGTAAGAGAATGGAAGTGTAAATGATGTGTGATAAGGTCATAGCCAAAACTCTCAGAGAGAGCATTTGCTCAAAACTGATAGTCCTGAAGAGGAAGATGACCTTCAGTAGGACTAAACTAAGAAGGCAAATTAAAAAACCAGCCATCTTGAAAAAAAGTGTATTGAGAGGACATACATTTGTGAAAATGGGGACAGGTGCTGAGAGGAAGCAGTAGCCATTGCAGTGGGGTGGCCCCTGATTGCAATTTCCCAAAGGCACACCTGCCCTGCCCAGTCTGGGTGGCACAACCTCGCATGGAGTGCCAGGAGCAGCCTGCACCCAGCAGTGGTCTTTCTGGAAGTGTGCGGGCAGCATGCATGGGACTACAGTCCTTGGGGTGTGGAAGAGGAGGTTACACAAAGCTGGGACACCAACCCACAACCCACATGGCTGGACAGGGAGGCTGAACTTGTAGCTGTGTGTGTGTGTTGAAGAGAGTTAGAGCTTCTTGAGAATAGTTGTAGAAGGGTGGTTAGAAAGTTGTTGGAGTTATTTTATTTGTCCAGTGTCTGTTTCTATTCTTCATCTGCTTTGTTGCTGCTATTGATCCTGAACATATGGTTCCTGAGAGCTGGTTAATCGTATGCCATTAATTAATCAATAAAAATCTTCCAGATTTGACTTAAACTAAATATGAGTGCTACTTTTTCCTACTGTTTATCTTCATAGTAATATATTAATTCTTACTGAAGCTATATTCTATGATTAGTTGCTAAACGTAGATATAATATTTTGTCAATATACAAAATATGTGGCAACCTGCATTTGATTCAGGCTCTAGCCATACCACTTTTTGGCTGGTGGGATTGTCTCAGCAGATCTCCAAAACTAGTGGTCTGGTTTTGAGAACTTGCACCCACTTGCAGTGTGATGCTCTTTATTTTAATTACTCAGGCTCTGAACTTAGAAGAACAGATTACCAAAAAGTAAAGTTACATGGTAGCATATACACCTTGCCTAAGCAAAGCATTGCAGTAAGGCAAAATGGATATCCTTATCAGAAGGATAATTCCCATCAGAATTAGGGACTTTAAATGTGGGGGGGTTTACTAGGTTACTTCTAACAGAGTATTGAAGAATCTTGCATTTAATATTGTGTTTTGTACACAAAACTGCAACAGAAATCACCAAGGACATGTGTGTGATTGTTCTAACTCAACATGAGACGTCTGTATGGTGGGGATAAGTTGCAATTGGCATCAGAGCTTCAGAACACTAAAATACTGTTGCTCCTAGTTTCCTTCGTTGAAACTTTATAATTTTCCACAGGTTTAAGATTTGGCCCAGCTCCTTTAGGATTAATTTTCCATTTAGTAACTTTGAAAACAGAAAGCACTGGTGCTTTATAGGTGTGCATCTTTTAAGGCATGGGATATTAAGCACCATGTTTGTTTTGACGGGGTTCATAATTTTGTGATTTAAGAGCAATTCATATTTTATGGATTGGTATTGTTACTATGAATAAGCATTTATAATAAGGAAACATGAAGCCAAGCATAACCATCTTCTGAATTTAAGTAAAGGGACAGTTTAAGGGAGATTTCCATTTAGTGCACAGTGCCCTTCACCTTTAGAGAAATTTACATTGCAGTTGGCATGATAACATATGAACAGGATGAAAAAAATCCTATCCTTTATGCTACTCCAATGTATATTTCTGCTGCTATTAGAGCTTGTAAGTGTCAATGGAAACATAATACATTTGTGTAGATTAGTGTAGTTTTAAAAAAAGGAAGGGCAAGAAGTCCAGGCAAGTTTTAAAGGCTGGACTTGAACAAATAGAAAATCAAATCTAAGGACTGGAGTTCTGTGCATCCTCTGCTGCTAGGAGCCACTCACACATCCACATCTAAGGTCCTTCTGTACTTACATTTAAGTGAATGCAAAGAAGAGTTGGCCATTCACAATGAGAGAAATTTAACCACATTTAGCTAAAAGCCCAAGGCTTAAACAGTGTTGGTTGTCCATGTTTCCTCTTCAGTTAGTGGGGAAAAAAAGGATGAAACTTCGGAGATTCTTTTTTTAACACATTAAGTCTGCTGTGTTATCTGGTGAATGGCATTAACAATACCTATCTCTTCCCACTGATTACAAGCAGAGCTGTGAGCACATTCCAGCACCTGAATGTCTAAAATTAGACAAATTCTACATTTAACTGTGAAAATGAAACCTTCTCAGTAGGACAGATTGCTTTTACAGCTTTACTCCTGAAATCGGAAAGTGTCAATCTTTTGGAAGGAGTGGGGTAGAACATAGACCAGAAAAAAGACAACAGAAAATTAAGGGTCAACTCTGTATTTTAAGATTAAGTATTTCTTGGTCTCTTCTGTGCAGTTTCTTCTCAATACTGTGAGTTTAGTCATTTTTCTTTGCCTCTTTGCTATCCACTGAGCAGCCATAAAATACTATCCCTTCTAACCAGAGGCATCTTTCATTGTCAGTAACATTTCTCTTAGTTTTGAGGTAGTAGATAATCAGGCCCATTGTCCCTAAAGGAGCGACAGTTACTTCAAATACCTTCTTTCTCCGGCTGATGGCATGACATGTGTGTGCTTATACAGCTCGTTTTTATAACACATGCCTACTGCCCTTAGCACTTATACCACATTCTTCCTACACAGGTACAGACATAGTGTGGATTGTGTTTAAACTGCAATGGTTGATAGAACTGTCTGTCTTCTGGGGAAAAAAAAAGATCCGATTTTAATGGGGGGTTACAGAGGGATGGTTCTCATTTGCTGCCTAAAATAGTAGTTCACTGCCTTGTTCTTGAAGATATTGCAGCATGCAGAATGTGAAAATGAATCTACCCAGATATTGCTCCTTTTGTGGTGAGGAAAGCTTTTTCATTTGTACAGCTCTTGCCAGAACGGCACAATTTTTACAGAAGCTGAACATTGAAAATATTTCTAAGTTTATTCTTAATGTGAAACCTGTTGCTGCTGGTTTTTTTAGTATCTGTATAATCATTCTTCTATTTATTCATTTCTGCCTCCCTCCTCTCAAGTGGTGTCTTGGATAGCCTGTGGGAAATGATGATTTTATGTGTTTCTCTCAGGGCAGTTTTATTATGGCTGCCTCAATCAGCATAACATTTTTGAAATAAAGATGAATTTTTAAAGCATAGGTGGATTTTTTAAAGATAATTTCTGAAGGTATCAAGCATACCTACCTAGTTCTAGGAGTGAGATTTGAGTATGGGGTCCCAAGTGGTTTTCTCTTCAAGCCTGTTAGTAAGGGGAGGGGCTTGAGGAGTCGCAGTTGGATCCTATGGGTCAAAAACTGATTCCAAGCTGATTTTGACAATGGGGATTTGAAATTTATGACCATCTTACCCCTTTTGAGAATTAAGTGCATCTAGGAAAAAAAAGCATGATTTACCTGACTCACTGGCACAAAAGCATTTTTGCCAATAGACTGGTTAAGCTAGTGAGAAGAAATTTACACGTGGAAAAAAAGATGCAGGGAAGTAAGGAAGATGAGTTTTAAGTTACAGTGAATTTCATGAATTTCATGAATTTCATGTATTTCATGTATTTCATGTATTCTCTGCTGGAATTCTGCTGCATCTCCATATTTAGGTGACTTTTAAAGTCTTTGTTCTTTTTAAGCACTCAAGGAGTTGAAATTATTGAACAGACAAGCGATGGCCAATATAAATTTTAGAGGATTAAACTGTGTCCAACATTGAAATTAGTTTTTATTTTTAAAAATAAAATCAGAATTTTTAAAAATATAAGATAAGGAATAACTGCTATTGTAAAAAAATCTTCAGAAAATACTAATTAAAAATTTGTAATATAATTTAAAAAATAAAAAAAAAGATAAAAGAAAAAAAGAGAAAAAGAAGAAAGAGGGAAATGCTGCAATACAAAGATCAAAGACAATAATCCATTCACTTGCTCAGTACTGGTAAGTCTATGGGTGGAATATGGCTTTCGGTTTTCAGCTTTATATTTCATTACGATTGTGGATCAAATACAAGATCTCAGAGAACATTCAGATTTACCGAAGACTGAAAAAAAATTGTATTTTTTTTAACCTTGAGAGGAAAACATCGATTGCAATCTTCAAAATATAGAAGATTTTTAGAAAAATTAAGATAGCAACCTTCATCTTTATTTAGGAAAAAATGACTAATCTTCACCAAAATATTAGAAAAAATTACTGGTAAAATATTTCCTCAACAATTTTCAAAGGAGCCTTTTTACAAAGGGGACGGCATGCTGTAGATGACAATTTCTTTGAAAGAAGTTCAGCTAGCACTAGAGTTCCTGAGATAAGGCAGTAACAGGCTGTTTCAGCTCTATTTTTCCATAGTTTTAGAAAGAAACTCCAGGCAACTTCAAACTCCATCAAATACAATTCAAAACCAGCTTGTATGTGTTACTAAATTAATGCTACATGAGACGATTCAAGAGAAACATTTTCTGCTCTGTAGGCAAGTACTGTTATGCTCTATCTGCTCCCTGGTGCAGAGGGATAATACAACAGCAACAGATTTGCTGTCATATCTTCAGAATAACTTGTAATTAGTGCTTTAAAATGAAAAAGTGAGAAGAAGATGTAGTATTAATTCCTTTATTTATAATCCATTCCATTTCTTCTTGCCTGGAGCATCTTTTGATAGGCATCTTTTAATTTGTAATTAGTCTTTAGGAAGGAATATTTTATGATGCTTTAAGCATTGCACTATTTCTTAATTTGTGTTCTCTCATTTTATCCAGTTTATGCACTATGGACCAGATTCAGTACCCACTGAGAGGTAATTGTAAATTAGTTCAGCATTTAGCTCATTTGGCTTTCGTATATTTTTGAACACATAAAACAAGATAAATTATAATTTAGTTTACATCCTATCATCTCAGCCTGGCTTGAAATAATTCTTACAGAAAGCAAAACATCTCCAGGAGTTATTTTTGCTCTACTGATGTAAAAAGTAGTGGCAGCCACATCTAGCTGTTGGCAGCAGAGGAAACATGGCTACAACCACATACACTGAAGCTCTTTTGAGACTTCCTTGCCTTTGCTCATGAGTATGTAAAACTAAATTAAGTAAATTTTATTTCAGTTAACTCATAGGCAATACTTCCTCAGGCTTTTAAAAACATGCCATGAAAATTGTTGCCTTCTTGTAGTGTTTATGGACTTCTTAGTGTACCTTATCATCTTGGTATTAATTCTATTGGTTTAAATGTCATCTAAACCCCTTGTGCCAGGTACTGTACTGTAAGGGACAACTTACAGCAGCCTTCCGGTACCTAAAGGGGTCTTACAAGAGAGCTGGAGAGGGACTTTTAGCAAAGGCATGTAGTGATAGGACAAGGGGGAATGGTCTTAAACTGAAGGAGAGTAGGTTTGGATCTGATATTAGGAAGGTCTTTACTACAAGGGTGGTGAGGCACTGAAACAAGTTACTCAGAGAAGTTGTGCACTCCTCATCCCTGGAGCTGCTCAAGACCAGGTTGGATAGGGCTCTGAGCAATCTGGTCTAAGGGAAGGTTCCCTGCCCACAGCAGGGGAGTTGGAACGAGATGGTCTTTAAGGTCCCTTCCAGCCCAAACCATTCTATGACTCAATGTACATACACAAAGTATTTAATAAATTGTTCCTGTCCCAATGGATTGAGAATGCTAATTGCAGAAACGACACAGAGGAAAATTTCTGTAAAACAGAGAGAGCGTAACACTTTGTGGCCGCAAACTGCTGGTTTAAATAGTCATTCACTTTTGAATAATTCAAGAGAATTCTAAGTAGGGTGGCTATAAAGAGCATGACGTTTCTCTCTGCACAAGAATCAGCATAGAGAAATAAAATGTAAATAGATATGAGTTGTACAGAGAAACATTTCATCTTGATATAAAAAAGAAATTTTTTACACTGAGAAAAACCTTGCCAGTGATGTGGTGGAGTCTCCATCTCTGGCGGTTTACAAAACAGAGTGCTAGATAATCTTGTGTAGTATCCCTTTCCCACAAAAAATGTTGGACCAGATGGTGCTTCAAGGTGCCTTCCAACTGTTCTATGATTTTTTTTTTTTAATATGTCTTAAAAGGAAGGTAGAGGGAGAGAAAGCAAAAAAATTCTCTCTTAGAGGCTTTTTTTTAGTAGTATTTCCCAGCGCTTTTTTTCAAGGCTTTTTCAAGGTAATTTTATCTTCTTTCTCATCATTAAAGTGATTTGAGCAGCTCTTATTTATTATTTTAGCTAAATGTAAAATTAGATTCTAAAATATTTCTTTACACCACATGCTTTATTTCTATACTTTTTAGTCATTGTTCGGTTTCCTCACTGTGAATTGTCTCTGAACACTTTTGATTTCTTACGTTCCATTTTCAGCTACTTTTCTGGGTGTTCAGTCTGCATGATTTGTGGAATGAGCTTGTACTTGGTATTCTAAGCTGTAAACTTTTTCCATCTACATCTTTTTTAATGGTCTATGGTTGTGATTTCAATTAACTCTTCTTTATGTCAAACAGGAAAAAAAATGATGTCAAGACTACCTGGATGACAGGAGTAGGAATATAGCAGAAGAGATGCACTGACCTGTGTTGTTTAGTTGTCTTTTTTTTTTTTTCCCAACTCTTGAATCAAATGCAGAGGCATTTCTAAATGTATGCAGTTCGAGTGTTAGGCAGCATAGGGAGAATTCTCTAATATCTCACACTAATATCTCCTATTTGCCAGCAAGACTTCTTTATTGCGGTTATTACATATATTACAGCTATTAATCATAATAACTTGAAATTTACTTGTGTAGCACTGCCTTATAAAATGAGAACTTGAATGTATTGTTTCCCATTTTAATACAGTATTAGAAAATGCACTGTTGGGGGCTGGACTAGGTATTGAATAACAGCCTTCAGATCTTTAAGAACTTCAAGAGAGAGTTTATTGATCTCAAAAGTATTGTAACTGTAAGATAAGACATAGCATAAACTGTTAGATGTATATCTTTGTATAAATACAACTAAGCTGAAATATCCAGTGATAGATAAGGAAATTTAGAGTTCAGGTTTTAAGTGACCACTATTTAGTTATTATCTTCCTGCTAGCTGCCTTTGCAATCATTTACCATGGTGAAATATCTTTTGAAACTTCATATACTTTATAGAGATTTCCTCGGTTTTAAAGCCTGAAGGGCTTTTAAATCATCTGATCTGACCTCCAGTATGACACAGGTCATTTCACTTAATTCACATGTTTTTTTAGTGAATAAAATGTATTTCAGTCTTCAGAAAAGAGTTGTATGCCATATGAAGCAAATAAGAGAGATAGGAATTGGAATTCAGAATTATTTTGAAAAATTAGAAAAAAGTATTGAAAAAGTTAAAAAGTAAGTATTCAATTAAGTCAACTATGTATTTTATATTTTGGTAAGAATAGATAACTGCAGAAAGTTGAGATATAGATCAACTGATTTGATGAAAAACACATATAAGTTACCTGGAAGTAAAAGATAATTACAAAACTGGTCAAAAGTCTACAGTATTATTCATACAAAAACCACGTGGCATAAGCAAACAAGAATGTTTTTATTCAGTGGACTTAAGGTTTCATTTGGACAAATAACTTGATTTTGAAGACTTTGAAAGAATTCCACAGGCTTTCTACTGGCTCTGCAAGTCCCAGGACAAAGACTGTTGTTCTTGCTTTGCATGGATATGTCTAGGCCAGCCTGGCCCTTTGCGTTCATCTGCTTTACAACAAAGGCTCTTCTCTAACAACGAGACTGTTGCCTGAGTGGTTTTATCTTCAGCATAGGTGTATTGTGTGGTGGAATGCCCTTCAATTTTACTTTTTTTTTTGACCAGTACCTACCGGTAACATGTAGTTGTCTTGTGTGGAATCAGCTATTTGTGTCCCTATATTAAAACTGTAATATGGAAGGGTGAAGCCTTAGGATGGCAAACAAGGCCTCTTTTGCACTCTAAATCTTATTTTAACAAAATTCCACAGCATATGTATGAAGATAAAAAATTATTTTTAAGCTTGATATTTAAATAATCTAATGCAGAAAAATCGTGTTAATAACCAAGTTAAAACTGTCGCACAATGAGTTCCTTCCAGTGTTCTTTTGAATCCTAGGGATGGCAGGTTCAGTGTTTGTTGAGAAGGTTTGCACATTCAGAAACTTTTACAGGACATTGTACATTGAAAGCAGCGTGAATAGCATGTCTTCATTTCCATGTAAAAAAAGCTCTCTGATAATCAAGCAATGGAATCCTCTCTTTACACCAGATTCTGGTCTGAAAAAAATTTTACGGAAATAATTAATTCACAACATATGTCCCAGCAGCAGGCTAAATTAAACTTTTAAAAAGTAAGCAAGTCCACACACTGTGAATTAGTCCTCCATGGAGATGAGATGCATGGCCAGATATGTATCTGGCCTTCCTGTATTAAGCACTATCAGTAAATGATTTTTTTTTTTTATAGATGACTGTTGAGATTTTTTTACCTCTTTCTGTATTTCAGTGTTTTTCCAAGATGACAAATTCTCAAGGAATTCATTAAATGAATTCAGCATTTTTTGGTTTTGTTTTTTTTTTCCCTTACATTAGATAATGCATGTTTCATACTGAAAAAAACAAAAATAAAAGGTGAAGTTGTACTAACCCATTCTTCCTGGGTCTAAGAGATTGTCCCTGAATGTTGTAATCCTTTTGGTCCCCAATCATATATGTTGTCATTATGACAAATTATGAAAAAGCTAAGGGCAATAAACACAGCCCTGCTAAGCAAGGATAAACAGAGCATTTATAAAATTGTATACTCCAAGGATAGAAGAAGCCTGCTGGTATCAAATCTGGGCAGTCCCTCCCCATCTGGAAACAGGGGGTTCAAAATATATAGCCTGATTTTTCGCTGGAAGCTTTATTTCTGATTCTTCTTTGATAGCCACAAATCAGTTATTTTATCAAAGATAAACATCTGTCTAAACAGCCTACAACTCCCTGGGCCTTTTCTGCCTTGTAATTCAAATATTGCTACTGGGTTTAGCCCTCTGACTCTTTAAAAAGTCTCCAGTTTCCTTCTGAGTTATTAAAAAATAAAATTAGTGGTTTGGAGATAATTCAGCTATTCTGTTCATCATAACAAATTTGTAGTTCAGATGGTAAAACCAATTGTGTTACGATCACACTAATTTGCTACTTCCCTTAAGAGTCTTGGGCATGAGTTGTCTAGATCTGTCAATTTCTCTATCTATGCTTAGTTAATTTTAGGAGATGCTGTTTCATACGGATGGCAACATTTTTGTTTCATCTAAGGGGAAAAATTTTGTTTCTTTTTTTAATTTTTTTTTTCCTTCAGACCAGAGAGCTAGAACAGATAAAAGGAAATTTTCATGTAAGTTTATGTCATAGTAGCAGTTCTACACAGAAAAGTATAGATACCAATTGTCACAGAAGAAGATATTTTATTTCTAAGAAAACTGAAGAAAGTGTGTCAGTGGTTTGGTTTGGTTTGGTTTGGGTTTTTTGCGGTGGGAGGTTGTTTTGCTTTGGGGGTTTTTGATTGGCTGATTGGTTGGTTTGGAGTTTGTTTGGTTTTTGGGGGTTTTTTTTGTTTTGTTTTGGGGGTTCTTTGCTTGATGCTTCTAGCAGATGATGTATCTATTATTGCCATAGCTCGTTGGTACACAATAAAAGCAAAGATAAGGTTGCATGAGCCGATTTACACTTTTGGAGTCATCTGATAGATATGTCCAATGAAATTGAAAACAAACACAAAGAAAAGTCATTTCAGCCACACTTTGATATTTGGATTAAACTTCCTACTAAATCAAAAGATACAAAAATCTGACCAAGGAAAAACTTGAGGTTTTCTTTGCTTTTATTCCACCCTCTCTTGTAAAAATGTAAAATTAAGCCTAATGTAAAATTTGCTCATCTCTATCTGCCACTGACACATATTAAAAATCAACTTGTGCAGACTTCTCTTACCTCCTCCTGCAGTGCTCAACTTATAGACCTCCCAACCTGTGCAAACCTCCCTTAGGCCATGCTACCACCTCTGCCTGCTCAAGGCTGACAGAAAGGCACCGAACACTCCATGCCCTGTGCTGGATGGCTGTGTCCTCGCAGAATTTGATGGGAGTTCGAGAGGTGTCTGATGTGCTGGGGTAGCTGCTTCCGCTGCTGCTGGGATCCATGCCCTGTGGCACATCACTGACAGTGATCCCACATTCAAGAGAGTTTTTGGAAACCTTCCACCTCAACTGCTGCACAAATTGCTGCCTCTGTTTGCTGTGCTCCCAGCTGGTGATGCTTTCCCTGGTGCCAGCTGAAGAGGTGCTTGACAATTCCCAACTCTAAATTAAGAATTTTAATATGGCTGAAGATAGCAGATGTAAGCCCCTTTTCAGTAGGATTAGCTCCCAGGGGCTGTTAGAAACTGCTAGAGCTTCTAGGAATAAACATCTCTCTTAGCTCCCTGTGTGACCAGTGGCAGCACCCTTTGGGAAGGAGAGCCCAAAAATCACTTCATGAATTTCCGCATGCCTTAGCTGCTTTTGTTTGCACTGACCTTCCCTGGAGTGTCCTACTCTACTCACTGAGTCAATTTCCATTTCAGAATCTTCTATCTTTATGTCTGTCTGATGCTATTAAAGAATGGGATATACGTATCAGTAGACATTAACACAAGATATGTGCCTGCTCTGTGTCTGCTGTTTGCTTCCACTTGGCACTTACTTGAGCTCATGTGCACCGTGCTGCATTTTGTGCCAATACTTGTCTTGCTACTACCAATGAAGGGTAGTCAATGTAGTTGAATAAACACATTAATGCTGATGGAATCAAAGCGTCCAAAACGATTCTGACAACAATTCTGACACGTATGGAAAACATGCATGCAGGCTCTGAGACTGCCAAGGAGCTGCTTATATAACCTATTTGTAGTGTGGTGACACCTTCTTTTTGATTTAAAGTCAAGCATTTAATCAGATTCTACAATCATCAAAATAAAGAATAATTTATTATTAGTAATTTATTACAGTCTAAAGGTTTAGGTAAAAAATACCATATGACCTGAAATGCATAATTTTATTTTTTTTCTTTTTGATAAATCAGGACAAAGAAAATACTATTCCAAAAACCACTTTCTTTCAATTTTTACTTTACATTACAAACTATCCTTTTTTTCCTATAATATAAAAATTATGATGATGATAAAAAAAAAAGATTGTATTTATCTTAACTGTGCAAGGTTTCTGAAGAACAAAAAATTAACGAAAATTTAACAAAAAACTTTGACTTTGTTTAAAACTCTCTAAACTTCACATAATCATACCTTGGAATTAGACTTTTATCAGCTCCAAAGCACTACAGAATTTGACATTTGCTGTAATTTCAACTCCCAATGCCGTGATGTGGCTGGGATATTTCATAACTAGAGATATAAATTTAATTGAAATACTTTTTCTTCTTGATTTTTTTTTTTCCCAGGGAAAGGAAACCAGGAAAATTCCTGTTGTCAGGAATTTCCTTACAAATTAAAGCTTTCTTGTAGAGATACACGTTGTATGTCCAGGTGGAAAAAAACTCCAAAAACAAACACACAAAACTGTTTCTTTTGAAGGGCGGAGAAATTATTAGTGGAATAGGATAGATTTGGAGAATTACTAGATATTATCAGTTCATAAGAGTAAGCACCATGCTTTCAAGAAAATTTCTTTCTTCTATTTTAAAGGAATAGAGTGGTTCATGAAAAGCACCTTGCCCAAAGGGTACAGATCAAGTGGCTATATTCCAAGCTACTAATTTTCAGAATGATGAACACTGACATTTATTCAGTGAAACCAGATGCTCAGAATTTACCTAAAAGCAACTTTATTCCTTAATATATATTTTTAGGCTCAGTTGCCTCAGTCTTGGATTCGTGAAATGACAGATTTCTCTTCAGAGTTATGGGGAAGAAGGCAATGACACAGGTCTGCCAAGATTAGCAATTTTTTAAAAATAAAAGTTTTGCAAAGTTTTATTTTGAAATAACCAGATTTAGACACGATTTTTATTTTTGTATTTGTATTTTAAAATTAGAAATGGGGTTTTTTGAGTACCCTATGTTCTAAATACTGAACCTGCCTCGTCAAGAAAAATGCTTCAGATTAATCTTCTTGAACTCTGTCAGGCTGGGGATGTGATGACTTCCCTGGGGAGCCCATTTCAGTGCCCAGTCACCCTCTGGGTGAAGAATCTTTTTCTAATATCCAAAGTAAACTTACCCTGACACAGCTTCAGGCCATTCCCTCTGGTCCTGTCACTGGTCAAGAGAGAGAAGAGATCAGTGTCTGCCCCTCCTCTTCCCCTCATCAGGAAGGTGGAGATGACAATGAAGCCTCCCCTCAGTCTCCTCCTCTCCCAGCTGAAGAGACCAAGTGACCGCAGCCACTCCTCATATGGGTTCCCCTCAAGGCTCTTCACCACCCTTGTGCCCTACTATGGATGCTCTCTAACAGCTTAATATCCTTCTTATGTTGCAGTGAATTGGAATGAAAGTACATTCAATAATTCAGCATGAATAAAAGTTTCTAAACCATTTTGGAAATGTATGGGATATAGGAAATCAATGGTGCTTCATTACTTTACACCAGATGAGTGTCTAGTTCTTATGTATTGACCTCTACTGTCTGAAAAGCATCACTTTGTTTTAAAAAATGCACATGCATTATTATGGAGTTAAGTTATTATTGTTGTATAGCTGCCTCTGAAAATATCCAATGCACTTTTCTATTATTCACATACCCAATTTGAAGCTTATTTGAAGACACAGCCATTTTAGACATGTAGATAAAAACACATGCATGAACATTCTATATTATAAGAAAAGCTTTTCTTTGCCACGTTAAGAGTAGATGAATAATTTTCTCTTGTTTCCTGAATAGTATTCTGATGAGTTTCAATTTCCCCATGTAGAGGAGTATAGGAGACCTGTATAGGAGACCTGCTAAGCTCGGAGTTAAACACATAAATATAATACACCTAAGCAAGACACATACCAATAGTGGGTAATTAAGCATATTTTGCAACAATTTTCTTTTGGAAGGACTTGTGGGGATTTCTGTCTTCTTGCCTTTTTCCTTATTAAAGATGTTTACTACTTCACAGCACTAGTAAAATTATTTCTTGTAGAAAGAAAAGCACTACAAGAAGAAGTTTGAATCCCTATGTTCTTGACTTTCTAACAGTTCTTTTGAATTTTTCTTGTACTGTGATTTCTTCTGCAATTATAATAGCATTTAAAAAGCTGTTTCGTATGAATTACAACCAGATTCCTTTTCAAACACTGGAAAATGCAAGCTATTTTAATGTGTACACAGGAGTCTGAAATGCACTGAATGATTTTCCAACTGTATCTAACAAGGTTTTCATAGTGATAATCTTCCTGGTGACTTTTTCTTTTCATAAAAACATTTCTTCAGTCAGAACTGACATTATAATAAGCACTTGAAAAAGCTATTATAAATATGGTTAGCTATGCTAATATTACCGGTCTATTAAAAGAATAATATTAAATTACTCTAAGCATTCAGTTCAAGAAATGCTTTAAACTATATAAATCTTCCTAACCTTTTATTTTTGTAGGTCCTGTTCTACTGACATCTTAGTCCTCCTGTTTTCCAACACGGTATAATTCTGTAAACACTGCTGTTCATAAAGCTGTCATCCCTAGACATGCATTCTAGTTCTCCCACTGCTTGCAAAAGACTGAATTTTCTCTTCTCTCATTTGATGAGGGTGCCTTAATCACCAAGTGGTGATGTATTCTGATTGTCTTTGCCCATCACCTTTTCCTTTAAAGCTGAGCCACTGAACATACGAGTAGGAGTCTTCATATTAAATCATGGAAAAAGAGACATTGATTCTCATCTAGTGATTAGGGCACTTGAAATTGAAGCTCATTCATTTAAAGCAGGTGTCCAAGTGACACTTATCTCCCACTGTAGGTGGCTATTTTTAACAGTGGTTCATTTACCCAAGGACATTTTGTTCTTCCATTCACATAACGGAAAACGTTACAAATGTCTCGGCATCCATTCAGAAGGGTTCAGCTTCATGGTAGTCTCATGATATTGAAAGGTCAAAACATTAAACATACTGGTATGCGTGTCTTCCTTGGTTCTTCACAGAGGTTATCCTTTCATTGCAAATGTAGCTATTCCATCTACAAAAAGATCCTGGAAGTCGCTAATTTTTCCTAAAGAGCAAGACTGACACATGTGACATACAAGGGCACACTGCATTGGAAAAGGCAGCAGTCCCTACCAGTCACTGCTGACATACAAGCTTATATTTCCAGGACAGCAAACACTTCTCCTGTCTCCAGTATCAACAGAATCAGATAGAGGAGTTGATCACAAGCAGAAAAGGCAACTGTAATATATCCCATGCTTCCACACTCCTTGAAATGCACTCAATCTTCCCCACTTCCCTGGAAACATGGAAGCTTCTTAAATTGGCTGGCTGAATACTTCTTTCTCAAAGGTCCTCTCCCCATCACAGGCAGTAGTATAGATACTTGACAGGGTGTGGCTGCATGGCACAGATACCTAAATATGGGTTCATTGGCCTGGTGAGAGTCTAACATCTAATAATAATGCTATCTTCGTGGAGTGAAAGCAGCAGCTTGGATAGGCTATCTAGGAGATGACTCACAGCACTCACACTGTATCAGGCAGAGACCAATGAATTTAAGCAAGCAGCATGGGTACACATACTTGTTTGTAGCTCCAGGCCAAAATTATAGAGTATAATACTACGGAAGGAAACAAGTTAACAGGAGTGAGTCCTAATGTAAAAGTATCACTTTTTCTGTTGGAAATGTGAGAGATGCAAAACAGCTTGTTTGACTGAGCTTTCAAGGAGTGGAAAATATTACAAAAATGGCAATCATAGGAAGGTGACATGGGGATATTTATTAACTATTAACTATTACATGGGAGTATTACATTCCACTCTGAAAAAGCAAAAGAGAATAGAATCATAGAATGTCTTGTGTTGGAAGGCACCCGTAAGTATCATCAAAGTCCAAATCCCAGCCCTGCACGGGACAACCCCCAAGAGTTACACCCTGTGTCTGGGAGAATTGCCCAAAAGCTTCTTGAATGTTGTCAAGGCTGGTACTGTGATTGGTTACCTGGGGAGCCCATTTCAGTGCCCAGGCACCCTCTGGGTTAAGAACCTTTTTCTAAAATCCCACCTAAACCCCCCTGACACAGCTTCAGGCCATTCCCTTGGGTCCTATCACTGGTCACCACAGAGAAAAGATCAGTGTCTGCCTCTTCTCTTCCCTTCATGAGGAAGTTGTAGACTGCAATGAGGTCTTCTCTCAGTCTCCTCTTCTCCAGGCTAAACAAACCAAGTGACCAGTAGTACTAAAAGGTATATATGGACCACCCTCAACATAGAAAGAACAGTTTGTGTGTCCTCACCAACCCTAGAACAGGATACTTTATCCACAGTTAATAGTGTTTGTTACAGTATCTTCAGTGATGCCTCGTATGTTCTTAAGATTCTAGCATTTTTAAACTTCTTTCTTCAGTTCAGGTTGCTGCAAGTGCTCTGATACAGTCCCAACAGCCTGGCAGCTTTGTTTTTGTATTCTTTCAGATATGTCTTAATAACATAACTCTAATGACCTCCAGTCTCACCATCTTCTGCCCACTCAGCTAACCCTCTTATTAGCCTAGATTTAGGTGCTCGCAGACACTCCACTTTTACCCCCTTAAGCTGCCCATCCAGTCCATAGCTATTTCCTTGCACTGCCTCTAGTTTTCCAAGTCTTTAATACAACCTACCTTCATCCTCTATGTTTACATTTGCTTCGCATTTATCTAGTTTATGGTGCTCCCACAGACTACAGACTTCGCCTTCTCTTTCCCTTTATTCCTGGTCATATAAGTGCCTACTCTAGACTCAGAGAGAAGAGACATGGATTTTTGTATTTTACACTGGGAAAGAATGAAAATGAGGATTTTCACTTCACAGTTCATTCAAGGGGCACTACTTTCATCAGAGGAAAGGAACCTGTGCTTCTGTGCTGATAAAAGCGTTAAAATCTTGGTTAATGAATTTTGAATTTAAAAGAATAAAATAAAAAAAAGGAAATCCCTTCCCTTTGTTTTCTTGACTAATATCCTTACTATCATACTACAGAAGAGGTGGTCTTCTCTTTGTTGCTGCTACACACTAACCCATTTTAAAAAGGTCATGGAGTGTTGCCTACAGTTCAGCTGAAATCCTTTAAGATGTAGACAACATTGAGCAGGTTTTCCTACCCATGAGGAAGGCAGATTAACCACCAGACTGTGCAGCCAAGGAAATATAATGTATCTACTAGTCACTAGAGGCCACTAGTGATTAGTGATTAGTCAGTTTGAATGACTTAGCCATTCAGGCCCCTGGTCTTGTCAAGGATTGTCTTGACTGTGGATCTTTTTAAGCTGTGACTGCAAAAATTTCTGACGGTCAGGAGAGAGTCAAGAGGCCTGTGTCCTTCAAATTATCACTGATCCCACAGTACCTTATTTCCTATTAGATAGCAATGCATCATTTTGCTTCCACTTGGTCTTGATTCTGCAGTGGAAGGGCTCAACCATATGTGGTAGAAGTCTAATAAAATCTAGTAGTAGGTAAACAACTAATTAACTTGTGAGTAACTGATGAAAGAAAGAGTGTGCAAGTAGAGTTTGTAACAAGACTGAAGAAAAATTCTTTGGTGGACCTGAAAATGGGGAGGCAAAAAACCACTACCTCCACCCTCTAAGTCCTCCCAGTGGACGGTTCTGGCTATAATGACTAAGTGGATTGACCTGAACTAATCCCATTGACCTTTAAAGAGGGTTGTGGAAGGATAAACATAACATAAAGGGAAATTTTAGGTACTATATAGTCTGTGTATAACAATTTTACTGGCATGATTCATGGAAATTAGTAATAAGTGGATAATTGGACTGCATATGTTAGGATCATTATTACTGAGTATGATTGTCAAGAAATGAATAAGAGGAATAATCAAGTAATATTTTCACATATAAGATCAGTTCCCTTGCTCATCTTTTGCAGCATGACTTTTTTGGGTTTTTTTAGAATAACAGTTTTTACAAACGATATATTAAATTAAATAATTGTAGGAGCTGTGTCCTAGGCTGAAGTAAATGCTGTCACCATGTGATAATCATACTCTGAACATTGGTGCCAGTCTGAACAGGGCTAAGATACAAGGCTGATAAATCCAAAACGCTTGGAAGGATGAAATAGGCACATGTACACAAGTTTTGAAGAAAACCAAGAAAAAGGATTGGAGAAACTAGCCAAGCTCACACACTTTCCCAAACTCATCTCACTGGTTGCAGTGTCAGGAACAGAATACGGGGCTAGATTGGTCAAATTGGACAGACTCCAAAATGTTCCTAATGTCCTTCTGTGTCAGTCTTTCAAGGATGATTTCAATCAAAGCCTTATAATATGTAAAAAAGTAACAACAAATGTAGTCCACTGTCTAAAGTGTGAACTGTTTGTCATTCTTAGCCTATTAGACAAAGCTCTGCTGTTGGCATAGAGAAATAAATTTGCAAATCTTCAGGAATTCTGTGTGCCAAAATCTCAGTGGTGTGAAGACTGGATTCCTACTTTACACAACGTTAAAGGAGTGGTGCAAAAATACAGGCCTGTGGCAGGGCCTACATGTGTGCCTACAGAGTCAATTTGGTGTTTAAGTATTCACCTTCCCTGATAGCTTGTGACTCAGTTTTTAGGAGTATAAGAGGGCACAAATGGCAAAGCTGTGGAAGATGAATAATTGGTCTTTTAACTAAAAAAACCCCTTCCAGTAATTCAGCAAATGTGTACTAAGAATTCGAATTCTGTCTAATAGCCACCACTAGAAGTGATTGGCAAAGTTTTAGAACCTTATTCTTAATATATGTAATAGTAATTAATTATTTTGAGCAAATAACTATGTTAATTGTGTAACCCTAATAAATGTGGTTGTAACAGCATTTTCTTTAACTGAATTAAATGAAATCTGTATTTGTTGATTGAATGAAATTTATATACAGGTTAACATCTGTGATATGATGGCTAAATTATTAAGAAGGATGACTATTTAGTAATTGAAATATATTAATAATATTTTTACATGAAAATGTATTTTTCTATTGAAATTTGATAAAAAGTCAATTTTTTCATGATCCTCCTAACTGTGACAAAAGAAATATTTTCTTGAGACATTGCTATGATTACAAAATTGTTTGTTCTCAGATACTTCTGTGCAATGATCACAAGCAACACCTCAGATGTTCCTTTTTACTTATTTTAGAAGGTCCAGTCTGTTGTTAACCTTCAACAGTATTTCTGGAAAGGGCTTTATTATGTTTTTTTAATTAATAATTTAATTTTCCTGATGTGCGGTTGACAATTAACCTGATTTGTCATGTCAGATACTTGACTGTTGATTAGAATGTTTATTAGGTGTTTGATTGGTGATTCAGATACTTCAATTAATTTCACACATTAAAAGAATTTGCACATAAAAAGCACTGTCTGAAAAAGTTGTTAGAATACCTCCATATTCTAATAGATCTTTAATAATTGCAGCGATTCAGTGACAGAATAATTATGCAACTTAATACAGAATGCAGGCATTGTTGAATTCCTCCTAAATCTATTCAGCAGCTGACTGAAAATACATACCATTTTCTTTTCTTTTTTTTTTCCTAGTTTAATTTCCTTCACGTAAATATCTGTTAGCATAAATACAGGACTGAATATATTTTCTGGGGAAAATTTTATTTTCAATGCTATTTTTATCTCTCTGAGGCTTCTAGGAGATGTCTCACATAAAGCAAATATTATTTTCTGTGGTCATTCAGAAAATATATTCATTTCACACAGTTCCCAAATACAATGCCCCAATGCAAGTACTATGTAACCTCATTAAGATCAATAATGCTATGAAACCAGTAGTAGTTAATGAAGCAAAGGTGTTTAAAAAACAACTTTTATTTGCTTAGAACCCAAGAGAATTAATGTTAATATTATGACTGTAAAAAACTGATGCTTAGGGATTTTGAAAATGTTGTATAGAATTAATACTTGAGAATTCCATTCTTCATGCTATACAAACTTTGCATCTCTTCTGTGAACTGGTTGTTTTGTTTGCTGTGAGGTTTTTTATTTCATGTTCCCTTGAATAGGGATTTTTTTTTCTTACTTTTTCTTCCTTTTTTTTTTCCCCATCAGGTTCAGATCTGTATGCAACATACATAGATGTTACACATATTGATAAAATACTTCCTATGTAAGATAATGCTGAAGAATATTGTTTGGTCTATGTATATGAATTCCAGCAAAACCAATACTGCTGCTTCTTTAGATCTTCAGGGGGATATTTTTACCTAGTATTTCACTATTTATACACAACAAAAGTAGTCTCTAGAAAAATGGTATGGGAATACAGTTGCATTTTGCAATGGATAAGACTTAAAACATTTGATGCTGGCATTTATAAAGAGAAATCATAATCTTTTCAGCATATGTCATACTATAATTTAGACCTTTTTAAACCAATGGTCAGCTGCTGCCCCTGAAAGCAGCCTGGAATATCTTGGAGAAGAAAAGGGACAATACTGGTGTATTTTTTTTGTAGAAGAAGCAACATAATTTTTTAAAATGTTTTTACACACTCAAAAGCTCTAATACACTGGACTATTGTTTTAGAATAAATACAAATAATTAGGAAGCAATAAACACTAACTTATTTCCCTTGGAAATAATTGGGAGGGAACTTACCCTTGACACTATTTATTTATAGTGACCTAAAAAATGTCAGAAAAGAGTTGTTAGTACATTAATACCTCTGCTAACAAGAGGTTGCTTTTTAAATTCACATCCTGCAAGATTCGAATTTCAGCTACGAAGTGGTGCTGAAGCCTCTCTCAATATCCACTAAATCAAGTGACAGTAGTTTATAATCTGATCTACTTGAGTTAATTATAGTTGCCCTCCTGTATATGATAGGAATGGCATAACAACTGAAAGCCTTCATAGCCTTGTTTTTTTATTAAGGAAATTGGGAAGAACAAGGGTAACAACATTCCAGAAACAGCAGGATCATAATAATGCCATGCAAAAAAGACTGATGCATAGCTTGGCTTATCAGCAAAGGAATCTCTATCTTTTAAATATGTATGAAGATTTAAACAGACAATTTTCTGTAATTTACTTACCTACTGCATATTATCATTATATCTTCCTAGATAAAGAAAGAAGCATGAATTATGGAGATTTATGATTGTGCTATCAAGCGCTCTTGTACCTTGATAATAACTGCTTGGTGGTTTGCTCTTTGGAAGAAATGCCAGACAAATTTCCCCACCAAACTTAAAATTTCTTAAAGGAATAAATAAAAAGTTTTACAAATAAAGGAGTTCTTTTTCTAAAAGAAAAAAAAAAGTATAAAATTATAGTCAATATATCGTTTTATACATAGTCTTTTATATATCAAAAATTATTTTTGAAAATTACATTTAGTAAAAGTTGTTTTCACACTGCAGTTCAAAATTTAAAAAGCTGCAATTCTAATTTTTTTTTACAATAATCAAGATTTGTGCCTTGGTTTTGGTATTCAAAAGCCATCGGTCACTTTTACTCTGAGCAACAAGCACTATTTCACAGCTTTATCAATGCCTGAGGAATGCTGAAGCTCTTACCTTAGCTAGAGTGCCCAGAGTAAAACTACATTTCTGATGATATAGGACTTTGAAACAAATTGGCCTTAAGCACTCTTATTATCCCACAGGTGAAAAGAAAGAGAGTAGGAGTTTGCCTGATAGCTGTCAAGAACAAAAATTGGATTCTTAATTGGATTTTTTCTTGAGGGGAAAATAAATTAAATACAGTGTTTAAGAAGACACTAGTTATTTCCACCAAACTCTCTGACTAGGATTCTGAAACTGAAGAGCCCTCTGCAGAAATCCAAGTTCCCTTAACCTGTGGTCTGTCAAAGCCAGTTCTCTTTGTTAATGATATTGTCCTCATTCTTATCTTTAATATCTACAAGGATTTTTCTAATTTACATTTATCAAAATTGAAGAGAAACACAGAAAGAGAGGGAGAATGGAACATACGTATTGTAGAAGGAGGGGAAAAACCAAAACTATTGACTGAACTTGTCTCTTTGCTGGTGTGACTCTATAGCCTAGGGATAAAGAACTTCAGCACAAAGAAAGAAGTCCCAGACTTTAATCCTGGATCCCAGCTGCCATTACTTTTGTCATTAATTCTTAAGGTAAAAAAGCAAACAAACAAATCCAATAAAGTTGTTTCAGATACATCCTGATTTAGTCCTTTATGTCAGTCCAACATTTCTTTTAATGGATCGTACTTATTCCTCAAGACAAGAAATGCCAGTCTCAGAGAAGCAAAGAATTTCAACTTTCACACAACCTTAGTAATCTTCTTTGGACCTTATTCATCTTGTCTAGAAATCAATAATAAATATGCGTTTTTCTTCTCATTTTAAATGGGCATGGTCAAGAGCCTGCATATGTAAATTATGTAATCCATACTTACCTCCAACTTTAATATATACAAAGCTGTGTCGGTTTTTTCAGTTGTTTCAAAACAAAAACTAATAAAAATGTAAACAGCTATTTATTATACCAAAACAAGGATTTAACTGATGATGAACACAGACCTAAAAAAAGAAAAGCTATTCATATCTTCTATATAACATTTGCCACAAAATATGAATTCAGAAGTGTTACTTTAGCATGCATATAGAGTTGCAACATAGAGTAGCATAAAATCAGCTTCCTGAGTGACTTTATTTTTCTACCAAGTTGAAAATAGCTGGTTTCTGGAACATCTGCTTTTAGATAATGATAATGATGATGAAGATGAGGATAGGAATTATGGCAATCCAGTACCTTGAAGACTATTGGGAATAGATCCTAGACTTTTTCTGTATATTTTTCTCTATAGCATAAAGCTTCTTAACAATCCTGAAAGTGTGAAACTCCCACATACTTAAAGTGGGCAATGTCTGTCTGTCTGTCTGTCTGTCCATCTATTTCATTCCTATTAATCAAATAATACAAATCAAATCAGCATTTTATCAACATTTTAGAAAGAGATATGAACTGTCTAAACATCTCTGGCAAGTCTGATTGCATTTTAATAGACTGGAAACCTTTATTTTACTGAATTATTTATCTAACTCTTTGGTGTTAGTTACATGAGACACAGTATGCAGAAGTACTTCTGATGGCTTTGTTATTACACAGAACTTAAAAACACACTACCGGCATTAATTGCAAAAAAAAAGCTATTTAAAATAAATTGCCCAAATTGAGCTTGTCTTTGATTATAGCAGTGTGTGGTGTTTGATTACAGGGGAAGTGTGGTGTTTTTTATACATGTGTGCGTACATGAATTCCAATTTATTGTAAATAGTTCCTAACAGATATATCATAAAAAGTCATCATGCTGAAAAGTTGAAGATGGAATAGGGTGAATAAAATGATTGTTTCTTCATAAAGGAAGTGTTTTAAGTTTAAGAACTTCAAGAACTTTGAGGATATGAGCCTGTTAATGCATACAGAATTAATCCAATGAAAAGCTAAACAAATCCTTTGAAAGTAGTGGCAAAATGCTTCATATACATAAATTTTAGATACTCTCTGGGTAAAAAAGCTGATTCTGCTTCAGAAAATGAAAAGTTCTACGAACCTGAGATCTATTGAAATGTTCGCCAAACAGAGACAGTGGAACAATCTCTGTTGCTCTAAGGGTAACAAAATTTATGGCTGGTTCAAGAGATGAATATTGTGTAGCACTGACAATTTTGCTTTAATAAAGTTTTAATGTAAGCAAATCTTTCACAAGAGATTAAAATGATACGAAATTTAAAAGAAAAAGTAGTTAGTGAATATGAGCTGAGAATAGTAGTTAAACTTACTGAGCTCAAGTTGTTTTGTGACAATGAACTAAAAATGTGTAAAAGCCTGTTTTTCTCCAGTGCCTTAAAATAAGATGCTTTTCATTGGTAGGTGGGAGAAAACTTTGCATAGCAGTTTATGTCAATAATTTCCAGAATTCAGCTATCTTTTTAGGACAAGAAGGTACCATTCTAATTATTCAGGTTAGCCTAATGAAAAATGCAAACCACCACTTTAAAGACAAAATTGGAAAATGGAAGGTTGGTGAAAACCTATTGGCTTTTACTGAGCTGATGTAGAAAAAATCCTAAATAAAGCAAAACATATCTAATTTTCAACTTGAACATTGCTAACTTCAGCATGTTCTTTTTTCAATTTAATGGATAAAGAGTTTTTTAACTTAAGAGTTGACATTTTATTCTGTAAAAGTTATCATAACCTGTGAAAAACATGCCTCTTAGCATTCTGTTTATGTCATTTTAGTTACTCATTCTTTCATTGTAAGGCATATTTTCAAGACCACAAACACACGCATATCTAGCTGCAGATGCATACATAAGGATGCACGCGTGCCATCTACATATGCCTGTAGGTCTGCGCACATTCTAGAATATAATAAATTCAGTCTTTTCATGGGTCTTTTCAAATTTTCAGTATCAAGATTATGCTTAGAATTGAAAGAAGTGTATAATAGAATAAGAAGGAATTGTAAATAATTCATTTTTTATAGTTTATTGATTTTCCTTAGCATGTGTGAAGATGATGTGGATTTTGTGTGTATCAAATTTTGGGAACATTTCTAAGTCTACTAAGCTATGTCTCAGTAATTCTGTAGCTAACTGTCTTCAGTTTGGATTTTTTTGTGAGAAATAGCATTGCACCTAGAATCACAGATGATCACAGGAAACCTTCTTCCTAGGGTCTTCACATTTAAATGTTTCTTACATAAATTCAGTGACTTTAACTCCAAGTTTTAAAGCTAATATTCATCTTAGAATATCATTCAGTTAAATGAAAAATTAAGTTATTGCATGGTAATCCTACAGAGGTTGTTTTCTTAGTTATAAAAAAGTGTATGTCAGTAATTATTTTACAAAGGATTAAAAAAAATCCCTTTTTAAATCGAACAAAAATATTTAAGTTTGTAAACAGAGTCCCCTGCACTAAAAAAAAAACCAAATCAAGTATGTTCCTCAAGAGCTGTAATGCCTAAGTGAGAAAAAGTAAGCTTAGCTATCATTTTATTTATAAAACTTTTCTTTAAGCTCACCAGCTTAAAGTATATCTACTTTTAAGTTTTTGAACAGTAGTTAAGCATTATAGGGTTGTTTTTTTTCTTCATTTTATTTTTTCAAATGTACAGTGCAATCATTGGGATTAAGCTGGGGATTGAGGATTCTCAGGGGCAGTTTTGGTGCAGTAACAAAATACATGAACTGAGAGATGAATGAACTAGATTTATATGAAATTACCTGCCTTTTATGGGTGCTACATTCTCAAGGGAATTATTTTCGTGTTGAGGCTTTGTCACATCATGTGCTTATCATCAGATGTCAATGCAAATGTTGCATTTTGCTCTATCAGAAAAACAGATCCACTCACATTCTCTGAACTCCTCCACTGAACACAACAAAAGGTGTGAGTTACAAGACCATGTTTCAGAGAATGTTAGGTATTTGTTGCAGAACAGAATGAGTTAAACACGAGCAGCACAGCTAACTTGTTAAAAGTGGTACAGCAGGAGCTATGAGAAAGATGCAGAAAGAAACTGCAAAAATCACATCCTTTTGCACAGAACAGAACACCCTGTTGAAGATTGCAGAACATCCTGCACCAAGATAAGCAAGTGCAGAAACAAAAAAGCAACACCATAGCTTTCTATGCATTAGCTAGCACGTAGACAGAACAAATGGAAATTTTTATGCAGAAGCTTAAACAGCATAAATATCTGTGCCTCTTTTCAATAAAAGTCCTTGCATCACCTATGCCTGGTCCGTGTGTTTCAATCGCCGTCAGGTATTCTGCATCCTGCGATTCTTCCCATAAAATTCTCTCTCTCTCATGTGCATTCCACAGCTCCGCTTGAAGTCTTTGGACTTGATCATGTTCAGCAGCAAGCAAAGCTTCTGCCTACAGCCTTTTTTCATTTTCCTCATTTATCTCACACTACAGCTCTTTTACCAATTTTTGTGAAGATAGTATTATTTCATTTTCAGATTTACGAGTAATCAACCTGTCATTATCCCCTTTCTCACTCCAACTCCACCCCAGGGGTAGCAGGGTGACTAAGAAATTTTTCAAGGAAGGACAACAAAACATTTTCTTCACACTGGCCACCCAGGATAGCCATTTTCCCAAAAAATTCCCAAAGAGGGAACTACACAATCTCCCACAAAAATTCCTTCAAAAGAAATTCATGGCAAAGTTTTCAAGTGTTTACACAACAGCCACAGATGAAGGCTGTAGCAAAGTTTCCAGAAGGAACACACAAGATTTCCCTCAGAGAGACTATTGTCAAAGGCACTTCATGTCAGAGAACAGCATCCCACTTCTGACACCAAAATAATGTTATGATCTGATTGTAAGAGAGGCCTCTGCCCAAATTATGGTGCAAATGAGACCATATGCCAAAGTCAATAGTATGGATTTTGTTTAACAGCAAATGTGAGGTAGACAGATAGAAAGAAATAGGAGGTGGGGGGAGGAAGGAAGAATGAGAGAGACAGAGAGAGAGATTAAGTTGAAAGATATCAGCACCACATGGGTTCCTGTGGTGTGCTGCTTGTCCTTCTTCACTCTGGTCTTCTCAGTGGTGGGGGTCCTAGAGTCATTCCTCTGGAAGTACCACCTTTATACAGTCCAAGTTCCAGGTATCCAAAGGGTAGTGCAAATGTTCCCACAACTTGGGCTGGCATGGGTGTAAACAGTGGTTTCCTTTTTCCCACCCTGTACAGTGGAATTTGTCTAGTGTGCTAGTTCCAAATCTTTACCTCCATTAGGCCTAGAATTATCTTCTTCCTGCTGTGCTGTCTGTGTTTATCTCAAGTTCCATCGTGGTGGCTTCTTTTATGGCAAGAGTGTTTTGAGACATGCTACTGCATTGTGTAATTCCCCACAGTAGTATGTATATTAGTTCAGCTGAATATTTCCGGGCAATATATGTGAGGTAAAATCTCATGAAAAATTCCTGCTTTAAATAGAATCTTCACACATAATTTTGACCAATAATAGCAGAAGGTAGGAAATAGTCTTTGGGGGTTTTAGTGAACGAAGTATAGCAGCTTCTTTGGAAGCTCACCACAAGATAATACCCAGAAAAATTTCCAGCTTTTTTTTTTTTTTTCTCTTGATTATAATCTAATGATGTTTTCGTGTATTTTTTTATTTGCTATTTGTAATATGATAATGCCCATTAATCTGGAGTTGAAACACAACCTATTACACGGCACAAATTACATTGCACAAACGTAATTTTATATTGCAGCTGTTTCATGTTACTCACAGACTCATTCAACATCTATAGAATACAACTTAAATATACATTAGAGGGAACAGATGATTAAAGGAACACTTTTCATGGGATTTCACAAATTATTTATGTGGCCTATCATGCAGCTTGGTGAGATAATCTTCCATAATTGCTACTGAAATGAATCAACTGGCTAGAATGAGAATAGGTTAGTATGTTCTGCCAGCATGGAAGTTACAATCCTTGGAAGTACTGCTTGCTGATATACACTTTAATCACCAGCATCAGTCTCATTCTTACAGTTTTTAAAAGTTTTGTACTTTTTGTACTCTCACAATTCAAAGAAACAGGTAGTACAAGCGGAAAATTCTGAACTATCTCTAGTCAGAAGATCTCAAAATGCCTCTCATTAAGTTTGGTGCTTTACAAATGTGGGGAAAATATACTGTCTAGCCATCAACTGCATTTAAATACTCTCTGTTACTTGAAAAGTTTGACACAACTCTAGTTCTTTGACAGCTGGATAGGCTGTGCTGACCAGTCACTTACCATCACTGGTTAGATAGAACTGAAAGGTTCTATCACATTGCAACTCTGAAAACCACAACTTCGATGTGTACATTATAGTCCATGGAGGTAGAGCCAGTGGAGTTTAGAGAACAGTTCAGTGTCCAAATTTAAATGGGTCATATGATTCATTTAGTACTCCAGCCCAAATTTCCCCATTCCAGAAAGACAAAGATGATCTATATTAACCAGCTGCATGAAGATGCCCTAGATCCTTAATGAATTATCAGATGTAAGTAGTTGTCTTTGTGCAGGCAACTGAATGAAGTCCAGAGAACTCCACAGACCACTGAAACAAGGTCTTCACTGCTTGTAATAGCTGCTTCAGCTGCTCATAGATAGATTTTCATGCCAATATCTAAATCAGTTTGACAGGTCACTTCCTAAGTGAGAGATCTCTCTTTAATTGCTCAGCTCAGGGAGTACATAACTAATAATCTCTAGCCATAAATACACATTTGACCAGAATCTCTCAGTCTTCATCCACTCTTAAAATATTAAAATTAATACAGAATCAAATAATCTGAATATATGTATGTACCATATTGTGGTATAATGTATTCTTAAATATCGAAGTCTACGTCTCCACTCTGATTTCAAGTTATTCAGTTTTCAATTGCTAATATTCTTTTTCGTTGCTGTTGTGGGAGTTGCTTTGCAAAAGAAGTGATTAATGCTACCCCAGAAGAAAGAATCATCCATTAAATTTGTCTTGATTATGAGGATTGAAAAGATGTTCAGTGATAAATAAAACCAAATAAAACCCCCTGTACTTCAGTGCCTGTATTTTAGTGATTTATTGCACTTCAGCAGCTGTAAAAATTACGAGAACAGGTGAAATTGCGTAGGAATCAGAAATGCCCCAGTACAGAGTAATCCACATTTGTGAAGAACATTCTTTGTGACTATTTTTCTTTTAGTTTTGATTTTGAGAACTCATTTTGAATTTAATTGAAAGACTAATATTCAGAAAGCTTTTATACTTAATAGCTAGTATAATTTTATTAAGCTGTGTATGTTTTGGGGATTTTGTGTGATTTCAAAATGTGATTATTCCCTTGCCATAGTCATAGGAAAATATTGCTTTGGTACTCTTTAGTTGATTTTTAATACTAGTTAAGCTTAGGAAAGTAGAGAACAGATTTCTTTTTCCACAACATATTCTATTTCTGTATTGGAGTCTTCTTGCGTCTTCAACTTTCTATACAAATGGAGAGATTACAACTGTGCTTGAAGGAAAGGATTTAATTCCAAGCGGCCATGAAAGACCATTAGTCTGCTGAAAAATGGAAAGAAATTCAACAAGGGGACGTAAAGGTTACAAAGTTAAAATCAATTGTATAGTATGGGAAAAAAAGTGTTTAGGTAACAGTTTTTCAGAGAAGGATTTGTAAGTTATAATGAACGACAAGATGGACATGACAGAGAAATGTGCATGCTGTGGATAAAAGAAAAAAAATCCACCAAACCACAAAATAAACTACATCAAAAAACCTAAAAAGGAATAGTCCTCATTTTATGTAATGAAGAATAACAGGAGAAAATCTATACTCCTGGATCATTTCAGCACACTGGCTGGAGCTGGGTCTTTGATTCATTTGGGTTATGAGCCTTGAAAATCTGGGATGTAGCGAACAGATCCAGAAAAGAGCAAGTGGAATGATGTAAGATGTCTGTTACACTGAGACCAGAACCAAACATTTGAAAGAACTGAGTAATTTATCCCAGGTAAAAAAAGGTCTGACTTCATGCAGAGAAAGATTTCAAAGAAATGAAAAAATGTGTTCTTCTCTCTGCATATACACAACATAGAACAAGAAATGAATTATGCTACGGCAAAAAGACTTTGTTGTGAATGCCTCTCTAACAGAAACGATGAAGCACTGTCTCCCTCACAGGCAGTCTTTAAAGAACAACTGAACAACTTAATCTCTCCCAAGGAATGCCCAAGTTATAACTGTTCCTGTAGGTGACATGGAGATGCATTCTGTGATATAGATTGGTTTATGTTTTTCCTGAAGTGATACCATATATGAAAGGACAGGGGGAATATTATTAGCTTGCTGTCTTTCTTTCTGCCTGTTTGTTCTGCTACAAATCCCAGATACTGACTCCTTGAATTTTTTTCCCAGCTTTCCAATGAAGAAAGAGCATCTTTACTTACAAGAACCAGGATGCTTCCTGGAGTAAGCATATATGGGGAAAACTAATTTCCTATTGATGGGATTTATTTGCTTTTGTGTAAGTGTTGAAAAGGCAGCCACTTGAACTTAAGGTAGTCACTTCTGCTTACTTTTGCAGACATTGAAGGCAAATCCACATCTCCACAGGGCAATTCACTTCATTTTAAAATGGAAAGCTAGAGTAAGCATAATCTAAACACTTGTGATGGCACAATATGGGAGGTGAGCAGAGGACAGGAATCGGTATTTATAAATTAAGTAGGGAGAGATGGAGTGGTTGACTGTCTCAGGTTAAGAAGGACTCTGGATGTCTAGACTCAGCCTTAAAGTTCTTGGGATTCTTGACATTCACAGAGCTCTCTCTTCGTGGAAAAGTGAGGTACAAAAATCCTATGAATTTTCAAATGTCATCTCCTTCTGTTCACTGCTGAAAGAAATCTGAGACTGGCAGCCAGATATTTATCTACAATCAATGAAATTCCATGGATCTTAATTTTGTTCATTGACAATAGCAGAGGAGTAGCTTTGCTAGGATAATTATTTTCTATATTGTAGTATTGATTTAGTTTCAATTATATAACAATTTGAACATATCTACATACGTAGTCTTAATTAGCATTTTAGTGGGTTGTGTTAATAAAAAGGAACACTAAATTATCATACATGGGTTAGTTGTACTGGAGTTATGCTGAAATAATCCAGAACTTTGTCATATAACACTTTTTTTAAAGACTGTTTAAGACAACTGTGCCTTTACATCTTCACTCTTGGCACATAGATACCACTGTATAGAGTAACAGGAAAAAAATATTCTTAGCTGATACTGGTTAGCTCCACTTTCTCTGAAACAGTGGTAATAGGATGAAATTTCATTCCTACACAGGTTATTTCATGACCATTTTCAAATGTTTTTACCCTTAAGAGAAAATTATTGCAAAATCCAATATTCCGAAGAATCATGGAAGCTAGTCAAGAAAAACTACACTGCATCAGCTAGTTAATCTCCCAGTCAATACAAGTGTACCTCCTGCTGATTATTTACTAAGACTACACATTAAAAAAAGATATTCTTTTAGGTTCCACAGAGGTAAAATTCCTCAGCTCATTGCCTTTTTGTTTTTGTTTGTTTGTTCATTTTTTTTCTTACGCTTTTTTTTAATCCACTGGTATTCCTAATGCAATAACTGAGAAGTTTGCTATGATGAAAATTTGCAACACTTTGAGAACTCTTTTCCATGGATACTCGGGCAAAAATGATTTGTGATAGATATCAACAGTTGTCACTCCACTAAGATGAGAGTGTCTGAGTCTTCCAATCTTAACAATAGGTTTTCTTTAGTCCTGTTTGTTACTATTTTTCCTTTTCTTTCACATCCTTTATATTTATTTAAGATTTAATTTTTCTTTTATTTCTGATGGAACACAGTATTGAATTTTCAATATAATGTTGAAATTATGGTTTAGATCATCTTCTAAAATCTGATATATGACATAAACTGTTATATTAGTTGTGACTATTCCCCCATTGTGCCAAAGTCACTAAGTGAGGGAAATTTTATGATCTCAAAAAATGAAGATTTCACTGTAAAATATTTCTGACACACTTCATCTCTAAGTATATGTAGATTTAACCTTGACTCAATAGCTTGTGATGCAGCCTCTCCTCTAGATCAAAGATCCTTGTAGAAGTTTGTATTTTTCCCACAAAAACACATACTATGCTTGGTTTTATGGCCAAGAATTTTATTAACCTTTTCTAACCCTAAGTCATAGGGGAAGGTAAGAATAAATTAATTATCTGCTATAAATGCTGAATATTATTCAAAGTTATGGCCCTATTTTCAATGCCTGATTCTTGTTTTCTGTATAAGTCCTGTAACTGTCCTGTACCAGACAGCTTGCTGAAGAGGTAACAGGAGATGATCTTATTAGATTGCTCTATATGATTAACATTCTAGTTAAGATCATTTCCTCTATCTTTATGTCATACTTATGCTTTATCAATAGCAGCCTAATTTTTTTTTCTAGATTATTCCCAGAGGAAATATTGTATTTCACAGGACTCAGTAGTTATTTCAACCCTGCCAAAAACACCCTCTTAATCAAGATCCCACCAACAGTAGGATTTGAGATGTTAATTATGCATCTAGAGCACATTTTATTCATATTGTGCTATGCCAGTTCTGTGCGTGTGTACAGGTGTTTTTAATCAAAGGTTTTTGCAGGAAGAAATCAAATATTCAGCAAATGTTAGATTTGTGAGCTGAATTTTTACTCTCATAAAAAGAAAATCAAACTTTTGGACACAGTTTTGACTGGCATTAAGCATACTACTCTCCAATAATTCTAAACCAAAAGATTTTGTATCAGTTTTCGGTATTATCGTCTACAGTGATCTCCAGGCCCAGTGTCAGATTAACAAATTTAGAATTATATGAGCTCACTACTTTTTTTGAATTATGGTACAGTATTAGTACACTTCCATCAGCTGTATAGCTTGAACAACCTGAGAACTTCAGGAAAGCATGTCAGAGGATTTGCCAGCATTACTCCTTACCTTTTGAACTCAAATTGCATTCCATAAAATGTTTAGTGCCTTGGAAGCTTTCAGCATAGGCTGTCTTTCCCACTGATATTGCAATAGGTCTTACAGAGGACCACAGATAGCTATCATTTTCTGCTGTACTGTGTTTCACTTCAGAAGGACAAACTATTTTTTAAAAGATGACTATTTATTGTCAGGTTGGACAAAACCCGATCTCAAATTTCAGTGTCATCTAAGCATTATCTCTTAGCCTGACTGCATAAGAGATGCTGAGTTTAGGTCTGACATTTTCTCCTCTTCCAGAATGCATTCTATGTTAGGTAGTTATTTAAACTGTGACAAATAAATCTGTGCTGTGATGGCAACGCACAATAAAGAATATATACAAAAAGCTTCTGTATAAATCTGTGTTCTACTCTATTTCTAACTAGCACTCTTCGTTCATGTAAGGATTCCACAACTATTTTAAGCAGTAGTTGTTTTCCAAAAATAGAATATTCTCATCTATTATGGAGATGATTTTCAAATAATGATTTCAGGAACTGGCAGAGAACAAAGGCTGCACTGCAGCTGAAATAAACAGCCTTCCCCACTGGTGATTTTAGGATACCAGTTATTAAAAATCATTTTCCTGACATTTGCATGGTAAACTCAGATCTCACTCTGATGATAAATGTGTCTCTTGGGTTCATCTTCCCGGACAAGCCTCAGGGATACATCAGAATTTAATAATGGGACTTTTGTTTTATCATTGTTTCATTCATTTTGATTTGGTTGGTTCTTCTACAAGTCATAAATTTTTTCAAATACAAAACTCACCAAACATAAAATTATGGGTTGATTTCAGTGCAGAGTAATGAAATAAATGCCTTTTTTTTTTTTAATTTTTCCTTTGTTGGAGGCCAAAAACCACATAATAACCACAAAGTGTCAGATATGAAGAGGAAAAATTCTCAAGTTAGGTTTTAGTCTGCAAAACTTATTTCAGAATGTATTTCTTCTTTAATAAAGCCAATCTGGTTCCAGGCCTTTGTTTTCAGAAAGCATTGATAATACAAGTTTATTTTCCACATATTAATTTGCAATGGTGTTTAACTAATTTTTTTGCCTCTTATTTTAAACATTCCTCACTTAGTGAGGGGGGTATTAGCCAGATAAATCAATATAAAATGAGCTGTTGTGTAGTACAAACACACACAACTTAGCAGCCTGATGACAACTGAAGTGCAAAATGTATGGATAATAGAGTTGGACCACAACCCTGCTTGCCTTAGAAGTTTAATCTTGGATCTTATCCTCAGGGCATGTGAGTAAACTAAGGTTCCAAAGGAAAAATAATTAATTATGAAAAAAAAAAGGAGAAAAAAAATTGTATTTGATCATGCATATTTTTATAGTAATAATGAAAGAATATGTAATAATAAAGAATATAGTAATAATGAAAGAAAATTAAACATATGTATGTTAACTTTTTACACAGAAGAGGGAGGGCTTTTTTAAAGTTTTGTATGCATGACTAGACATTTATGCTGCCTCAGTATGAGCATACCTTAAAATGACCTGTATTTTGGGAGCATACTGGGGGCTGGAAATCTGTAATTATGCCTTGGCTTTTAATGTTTGAAGTTTGACTCCCAAAAAACTTAGTTTCACAATTCTTCAAACATTCTAGACATGGCTTAATAACATTCATACACAGAGAACCGACAATGGTAATAGTCGTACTTCACATCATAAATTAGATCTTTGCAGATGACTTAGGAATGCTTTTACCCAAATGCAAAACTGTATACTTCATTCCATTTGTTGTGCAACCTGCTCTACAATTTTATATTTTGTGCTGATTTTTTGATAATTTAATGAGAAAAAAAATTGAAAAGATTTTCTGAACAGTTAGCCCAAAAGGTTAGTCAAATTAGAAATACGTTTCCAAACAATATGTAGGTTTTATATGCATAATTAGTATTGCCATTAATGAAATATATTCACGTAAGTTTTTCAAGTCATGCAGATAGGAGCGTGATAGAATCTTACACATATCCATTATCAGCACTTGTGCAAAGCATCTGACACTGTCCAAGTGACATGGAAAGTAGAACTGAGTGCACCTTCAGCAAGTCTGCCGATGGCACCAAACTGTGTGGTGCAGTCAACACACTGGAGGAAGGGATGCCATCCAGAAGGACCTCCACAGGCTTAAGAGGTGGGCCTATGTGAACCTCATGAAGTGCAACATGACCAAATGCACCTGGGTCAGGGCAATCCCAAGTACAAATATAAGCCGGGCAGAGAAAGGATTGAGAGAAGCACTGGAGAGAAGGATTTGGTGGTGTTGATGGATGAGAAGCTCAACATGATCTGTCAGTGTGGGCTCACAGTCCAGAAAGCCAACTGTATCCTGGGCCAGCGATCGAGGGACATGATTTTGCCCCTCTGCTCCACTCTAATGAGACCCTACCTGGAGTACTGCATCCAGCTCTGTGGCTCCAAACACAAGAAGGATGTGGTCCTGCTGGAGTGAGTCCAGAGGAGCAGCATGAATAGGGGCAGAGGACAGGGGCACCTCTTCTCTGAAGACAGACTGAGAGAGTTGGGGTTGTTCAGTCTGGAGAAGAGAATGCTCTGAGGAGACCTTAATAGCAGCTTTCCAGTACCTAAAGGAGAACTACAGGAAAGCTGAAGAGGGACTTCTTACAAGCATGCCTAGGGACATGACATCTTTAAACTGAAACAGGGTAGGTTTAGATCAGGTATTAGTAAGAAATTTTCTACAGTGAGGATGATGAAGCACTGGAGTGGGTTTCCAGGAGAAGTTGTGGATGCCCAGTCTCTGGATGTGTTAATAGCCAGTCTAGTGGAAGGTGACCCAGTCCATGTCAGGGAGATTGGAGCTAGATGTTCTTTAATACCCCTCCTAAACCGAGACATTCTTTGATTCTTTGATTTTCATATATCATGCAGTAAACTGTATTTTAAATATGGCTGGATTTTGTTTTGGTTTTGGGGTTTTTTTTTTTTACATAAATTGGAAGACTGTATCTGGTGTGATTTTCATCTGATTTATTAAAAATAAACACAGCCTCTCTATCTATCTGAGTCCTATCCAATTTTCATGCATCGGAGTTGTATTTATAATAGCCTCATCTTCATTCACTTGGAACAGATGGAAAAATGCCTTTGATTACTGGATTTTTTTATGTTGCAGACTGCAGAGCTAGAGATCTTGTTTCCTTCTTTTTCTAAACAGTAAAGGAAAGTTTGCATAGAAGAGCTCTGTAGAATCTGTTTGGCATATTTGACAAGGATGACTTTCTGATTCTGACAGTTCCTGGGCAGCTTTCCTGTGTAATTTTTCTTTAACCTTGTCAGAGCAACATGAACCAAGGTCTACAACCTTCCAGTATCTAAAGTACTAAAAGTGGTTAATCAAAAAGGCTTTCCTAATCTGTTCCTTTTTCCATCTGTTCCCATTGAAAGAGTAGTTAACTCTTCTAAAATGGCTGTAGCATATAAAAACAGTAGACAGCACAATAAATTCTTCATTGATAGATGCTTTGTGATAGTGAAATTATGTAAAACTGTATCTCCTGCTGTGCTATACATACACAAAGAATGTTTGTACAGGAACAGCAGCATAAGGTCATAAAGTATGGCAAAAAACCCACACAGCTTCTAAATAAACCAAAGCAATTTAAACTCTGGGCGTTACACAACTTGATCTATCAACCTGAGCAGCATGGACAGAGTGGAGGGTTAGGAAAAAAAATGAAAATCTGTAAAGGAACATTACAGCATTTGTTCACACTATGAGCTGTCAACAGTCATGCATAATTTAAGACTGAATCCGCTAACAATTTCACCATGTTTTTCTCTGCTTGAGGAACTGAGTTTTCTGATGCGTCCCTGATGAGATTACAGTGGCCCTAACAGCATCTTGTCAATAACCCATACTACCCTTGCACAGAGCACAAATTTAGATTTCACAGATTACAGCCCTAAATTATAAACACTGGTCTGCCCCACAGTCACAGCATCATTATGTGACCCAAGTTTGTTAATTAAAGAAACATTGTCAAAATGCAAATATCATCAAATTCCCTTTGGTGTGATGGCATATAATAACATGTTAAAATTATTAAACACTATGTCAAAGTTTAGACTTTTTCTCTTCTTTCTGAGGAATTTAGCTTTTGTAATCCTCAGTGCTGTGCACAGTGTTCTCTCAGTATTAAAAGAGAGAATAATTCCAAATGTCAAGGAGATTTATGCAAGGAAACATTACATTTATGTGAAAGAAACAGAAACCAGGTGAGGATTTCACCAGACAGATAACTGATACATTTTATGTAATTCACAAAAGAAAGAAACAAATGAAAACCTAAACAAAGGCAAACCATCCTGATTCTAAGCACTTGTCTTCTTTTGACAACCTTGAGACTATTTGTTTGTTTGCTTTCTGGGGATTTTTTTTTTTCTGAGTGGAAAGCATATAACGTTATAAATGTGACATGTTCTAAGAGTTCAGTCTTTAAATTGCCACACGAGTGAACAGTTTTCTCTCTTCATGATTTTATTTTTCATTAAAAATGTTTTGTTCTCATGTGGAAGATTTTGGCAAACTTTGAAGTAGAGTGTTGGTCAAAATACTAGATTAAAACCTATCAAAATTAAATTAATTTTTGTTTACATGACAATATTTAGGACATGAAAGGAGAATGTTACTACTATAACCATTAAATTAAGAAATCTGAAGTAATCAAAAGAGATGTCATTCTCAAGTGATCTTGTGATTGGAAACCAGTAGAAATGGATAAATCAGTATTATGAAAAGGATTTTAACTGTAGTCTCACATATGGAAGTAGATTTATAATTACTGTATTCATGACATTATTTTTTAATACAAAGTGTTCCCATAATGAGCTCAGAGGCTTTGCCATTTAATAGGAACATGCATTTATGCAAAACCAAATGCCAAACAGGTAAATGTGAGTTCACACATTCCAAATACAAAAGAGCCATGTTGTGACAGAGATATTGTTTTAAGGTTTCCTTGCTTCCTGCTCTGTGCTACATACTAAAATAGTAAATTTTCTAGGAAAAAACCTGCAAATTATTGAAATTATATACATAATATATAATTTTTTTAAACATAATTACATGCAAAAATCCCCAAAAGTTTCTCCGAATGTGTACCAGTTGCTGCCTACCTGCTGAGGTATCAAAGTCCTTGAAAGGAAATATGACCATCAAAATATCCTACATTTTCTACGTGACATACTAAGCTCCCTATACATTAGCACAGTTTCTCAGAAAGACGTTTAGTTTCTTCTTAAACCATTAAAGGTTGTAAAACCTAGGTCACCTTCTGCTTACGTTCATGACAAAACCCATTCTGATAATTATTTGACTGAAATCACTATAGTGTTCAATATTGTAGGAGACACAGTGACCTGGCACGTTGTGTGTCTCTTATGATCAGTAACTCAGCAAGTACTCCAGTCACTCAGGCTGAAGGATGACACAGCTCAGTCACTCAATCTGAAAATGAAAGTCTGACCCAACATCTTTTGGGTGGATGCTTTAGCCAGAAGCTTGTAAAATTGATTATAGCCGGAGAGCCAGAAGATTGTTCTCTTTTATGCATCCTTGTTGAAACACCTTCACTTTTCATGGGCCAGAGAACAAGACTATGCTTATATATTCCAGGAGCTAAAATATATTCTCTCTTATCTAGAAAAAGGACCCTGAGCAATACATTTTATGTTGCTAAATAAGAGAGAGGTAAGGCTGTATCCCTGGCTTCAAGGATAAGTAGCACAGATTGTCTTGTGTTCGCATTTCTTTTCAGATGATCCCTTTTCTAACAGGAGTGTCTCAGTGGCCCAAAGAGGGTCAGAAAGCAAGCTAACAACTGTGCAGTGTCAGCAATCACAGCACTCAAGCTCACTCCCTAGCCTTCTCTTACTATATAGCATAAATATACCCTCAGAATCTCTATAACACTCAAAATAATTTTAAACAGATCGTCATTAAATATTCAGTAAAGTAAATATTTTACATAAAGCTGGATATTCCATCTCCTAAGCTCTATGTGTATATTCTCTCTCTGGAAAATGTAATAATTCTTAACAAAGACTTCATAGGAGGGTTTGGATGCAGGTCAATCAAATTATTCCTTTGAGATGCTGAATATGCAACTCCCAATCAACTACAGAAGAAGCAGAACCTTACACTGGCTCTGCCACAATCATAGCTGAGTGCTCTGACCCTTTGAATACACATAATCTTTTTCTAGCTTACGTCTGAGGAATGGGTGATCCAAATGCCTCAGTCTCAGTAGAAACATCCATAGCTCTGAGTTTTGCTTGTAGCCCTCCTTGAAAAAGGCAGAACTGATACTTCTTATTTCTTTCTTCATATTTTCCTTTGGAGATGTTGTGTCCTCAACTGCATACATAGAACATTTCAAAATTCTGCACTTGAAAATCCATTTCCAGGTCAAAATGTATTTTAGATATCCACAGTTTCATAGGCCTTGTTCATCCAAGAAACACTGAATTCTTAAGTGTTGTTTCAGTATCCTAATAGCTAAATTCTGTCAGGTAGACTCCCCCGAACTATTAACTGTATTCTTTTTTTCCCTTTGGCTACAGCAGAAGGAAAATAATTTAATTATATTTTTCAGTGTTCCAATAATGCTTTCATTTAATTTCCCTAATGGTTTTGAAAAAAAAAAATTCTTTTCACCAGGCACTGAAATCAATTTGAGTTTTTCCACACACACCCCCTACAGAACAAAGTGTTAATTATCAGGAGAATTAAACTGCAGGACATTAATGTGTGAAATGACTACTGAACACTTTTGTGTTAATCAGTTCAGAATAAATCATTAATCCCTTTAGATCCCAAAGACTAATTTAACAACAAGGAAATAGCCAAAACCATGGTGGTTTAGGGACCACTGACTTGCACTGATATACCTGGCTTTGTATCAATGAAGTCTAGACCCTAGAGAGAAATCACAAGACATTTATATACTAGGAGAGCAGAAAGACTTTCAAAAGATATGAGTTATTCTTCACTTCACACTGCCCCTGGCTATGCCTGCATATATGTTGCAACTAATGTAGCTTCTTTACAGCCCATTAATGTATTCTGATTGAACAAATCCACAACCAGGATAGTAAGCAGTGATTATCCTGTGATTAACTGAACTCAGAATATCACAGTCAGCATATACTCCATATAAACTTTTTCTCACCATTTTATCCTGTTTAATGATTTTCCTTGACCAAAAAAATAGTATGTCACAAAAGCTCGCACAAATAAAAAATCAGGAGAACTTAGTAGCTTGAATAGATTTAAAAAAAATTTTTAGAAGGCTACCTTTGCTTTTACCTAATGTTGGAGATGTTATTATTGAATTCATTTTCACAATTATTAGTCCCTTGCAAATAATTAAATTTTTTCTACAATTAGTTAATAAAAAAATTTGATTTAGCCAGCAGTGTGCCCAGGTGGCCAAGAATGCCAATGGCATCCTGGCTTGTAACAGAAATAGTATGGCCAGCAGGACCAGGGAGGTGATACTTCCTTTGTACTTGGCACTGGTGAGGCCACACCTTGAATCTTTGTTCATTTCTAGGCCACTCAGTTCAGGAGGGAGATTGAGGTGCTGAAGTGTGTCCAGAGAAGGGCAATGAAGCTGGTGAAGAGTCTGGAGTGCATGGCTCAGGAGGAGTGGCTGAGGGAGCTGGGGTTGTTGAGCCTGGAGGAAAGGAGGCTCCGGGGAGACATCTCCCCATTATCCTTCTCCACAACTCCCTGAAAGGGGGTTGAAGCCAGGTGTGGTTCGGCCTCTTCTTCCAGGCAATCAGAAATAGGACAAGAAGACATAGTCCTAAGGTGCACTGGGGGAGGTTTAGGTTGGACATGAGGAAGAATTTCTTTACAGATAGTGGAATGGGCTGCCCAGGGAGGTGGTAAAGTCACTGTCCCTGGAGGTGTTTATGGAAAGCATGGTCTGGTTGACATGGTGGTGTTAGGTCATAGGTTGGACTTGATGATCTTAGAGGTCTTTTCCAAACTAATTGATTTTGTAACATTTACAAAATGACTCCATATTAAATAAAAACATTCCCTTAATTTGGACAAAAAATTGAAATCAATTTTGCCTCATTACATTACAAAATACTAGAACTGTAAAAGCCCCCAAGACTTTCCTGCCACTGAATGTCTTCTGTAATTGCCAGATTTTTATTATCATGTCCTTTACGTTTTTACATTTAGCTTTCCAGTTTACAAAAAAATAGCAATTATGTCAACTTGCGCAGTGCCAAATCTACCTTTTTAAAATGTATTTTTAGAGAACAAAAATATACAACATCAAGATTGATCTGTCACAATTTTGATGTCATGCAACATCCATAAACAAATTCTAAGGTAGGTAAGAATTGTTTGTTGCAGCTATATAAATTTATGGGGTTTAAATGTTCATTTTATTAAGTCACAATCACTAAATGTATAGAAATGTTTGAGGGAGTAATTTTTGTTTGTGTGTTTTGGTGTTTTGGTGGTCTTTTTTTCCCAGAGGTATGCCTCAGGATAAACATTTCCTTCTAAAAGATATAATTCTAGTCACTCACCTGTAAGAAACCCAAAAAACTCTCTATTCAGTCAATTATTTTTTTCAGTGAGAGTGAAGAATTTCATTAACATTCCACAGATTTTACCTGAATAGTTTTTGTCTCATCCACTGAAAAATGCAATACCTAACAAATAATTGACATTTTTATGAAGTGGAGAAATAGTGTAGGGTAACTCAAGCCAGTAAGACAAAATATGAGCTATTTTGTAAGACAGTGCTATTCTATTAAGAGAGCTGAATGGGACACTGTACACAGGGAGAAAGAACTGAAGCAGAATGTACAGAATTCTTATAAATTCTCCCAGTCTTTGAAAGATTAACAGAATGAAGGTGAAAGTTTAAACTTTGCCTCTTCTCTCTGTCCTGGTTTCAGAGAAGGGGATGAAGTTGAGAGCTTTGTCTTCTCTATGATTCTATGATTCTACAATTTATGGACATTTTACAGATGCTTCACAGGGGTGGCCCACAGACTAAGGAAATGATATCTCTGCATTTATCAAAGGCTGAGAAGTGTTACAGTGGTTTTGAGGTTGGATAGTGCATGATAGTACATGCACCTAAGCGTGATGAAAATGGCATCAAATCAGTGGTGGAGAATACACTGGTTTTGGCAAAGTTAGAGTGGATTTTCATCATAGTAGCTAGTATGCATCTGTGTTTTGGATTTGTGGTGGAAATGGTGTTGATAACACAGCACTGTTTCCGTTATTGCTGAGCAGTGTTTACACAGACCCAAGGGCTGATCTTTTTCATCCTGCTGGACTAGTGAGCAGGGAGGGGATGCACAAGAAGTTGGGAGAGAGGACAGATGGGACAAGTGACCTCGTCTGAACAAAGTGCTAACATATACCCTGTGACATCATGATCAATAATAGCCGAGGGGCAGGTGTGCCTGGAGGATGTTGCTCAAACACTGAATGGGCATAATTCATTTGGTGGTGTACAATGATTTTAATTTACATTGTCTTTCTTGGCTTTTATTTCTTTCTCGGCTTTTATTTCTTTCTCAGCTTTTATTTCTTTCTCTTGGTTATTTTCCTTTTCATTACAATTTACCATAATTGTTGTTATTACTATTAATTTTATTTGAATTACTAAACTTTTCTTCACTCAACCAACAATTTTTCTCATTTTTATGCCCTCCAGTTGTCTTCCCCTCATCCTGGTGGAGCATGGAGTGACCAAGTCAGTGTATGGTGCTTAGTTGCTGGCTGGGGTTAGACCATGACAGTAGACTATTTTTAAAGTAACAAAAATAGTAGAGAGTGGGGAAATATTGATATAGATGTGAGTTTAAATGGAATTTCAATTTTATCATTATAAGGATAATGGATATGACATTTTTCAAACACTCATTTTAATTTTCAAAAGTTGAAAATTAATTGAGAAGTTGAAAATCCCATTCAATGCTTACTTCTGACGTTATGTACCTCAAAAATCTCGGAAACCAGAATCCTGGGCTATCTTGCAATTTTTTTTTTCATAAATAGCTTAAGCTCATTGTGATCATACAAAAGAAGAGCTGCTGATGTAACTATGACATGAAGCAACTGTATTCAAACAAATCAACATGTTTCAATGGAGGTTAATGTAGAAAACATTCTGCTGCCCCTGTGTACATAAATGACATTGCTAAAAATTGGTGAGAAGAAACCCACATTTTGTTGCCAACATTTATATCCAAAGCTAGCTCTCTGTTTCTGGAATTTTTCATTCATAAACCTTCTACCTTGTGCAGAGATTCAGCAAGAAAGATATACATGCTTGAAAGCAGAAGAAGGTAATTATTGACTAATACACACAGCAAATAGCTAAGATGAGAAAGCTGTTGGGCTGAGTGGTAATGTGTTCACCATCTCTGTAACACATCCAATGAGTTTTTGCTGGCCAAGCATTGTCTGTCAGGCTGGGAAGGGTCCTATTACTCTTCAAAAGAGGATAATCCTCAGTGTTGCTGAGTTTCCATCTTCTTATTTTCTGTTTTTCCTTTAAAATTTTTGATTTTTCAAGTCAGTCTGTTACCTCTTCAGCTGCTTAAGTACCCACACTTCAACAGTGTCACCACAGCTTGCAATTTTACATTTTCTTATCTTGCATGGCTCTAGTCTAGGTACTTCCTCACAGCTTAGCAGTTTTCCCAGATGTCTGAGCCAAGATTATAATGCTGTGCTATATCAAAACTAGGTCATGATTCACAAACAGCTGAATCTCTAAGAGGAGGATTGCAATTTCACTTTCATCAGAATAAAGAATAATAAACTTAATAAACCCCAAATAATCTGGGAGAAGGGAAGGATCTCCAGGGAGATCCATTCACATGATCGTTCAAAAGCTCAGAAAATGCTTCATTCCTAATTTCAATCACTGAAGTAAACTGGACTTACATTTTTCTGAAAGAAACCCACCCGGTAATCACCTAGAATGGAAATCTAAGACGTTTTCAGATGTACATGAAAATGGAAAGATTCCACAAAGGCATTTCACTATTGAGAAAAAAACACACCAAAAAACCCCCACACCAAAGTAAGCAAGAACAACACCACAAAAAAACCCAACCCAAACCCCAGAATTCCTCACTGTGTTTTAGAAATGACTGTCTAGAATTTCTTTATGTAATGTATTTAAAAAATTGGAAACAATAAGATAAAATACATATAAACACCAAATTAATGAAGACTGAAGTTTTAAGATATAACTTAAAGTCCTTCTCTCAGAGGTCTGTTCCTTTTCTCATGTAATGCAAAAGGAGCCATTGAACAAAATTAAATATAAGAAGTAAGAAAGATAAAAAAGGAAATGATTTTTTCCACAGAGGAGAGTTACTTTAACTGTTGTAAAAGTTGATTTTTCCAAAAGGGGCCTTGATGGAATTTCCACTGTTTAGTTAACAGAAGACAACACAAAATTGTAATGCTGAGTTCTTTTTGCAGGACGAAAAAAAATATACTGTAAGGTGAATTAGGGTAAAAGCTGATGGATAGACTGAAGAGTTTAGACAAGGACTCTGAATGATATGAAGCATTCTGACTTGTATGAAAAAAAATTTAAAAAAAGTTATGCAGCTAATCTAAAAGGAAGTATTTCAGGAGGAGTTTTCTATGGCTATGCAAATAGCTTCAGAACCATAAGTATTTTTCAACTAAAACAAAGAACTTCAAACAGCCACAAACAGTAGACTATAGATTACTCACCACTACTAGACTAGTTATGTGGACTACTTACATTTCCGGTGGTTCATGTCCTAACTGGGTCATGAGTTAGCTTTCCTTATTGTTTACTGCTTGTCACCATTCCAACTTTCCCCTTTTCTTGTGAGGGCCTGAAAGTTTTGGAACAGGCTTTAAATATCAGTGTTAGGGCATATTTAGAATTATATTTTAAAACAGTCCAAACATACTGGTTCTAGCTATAAAATAAGGAAAAAATACACGTTCTCTTACATGAGATAAGGTTGCTTTTGTTCATACTTTATTCCATAGCACCCTTCAGACACAGTATTTTTATTCATATTTTTTTTACTGCAGACTATAGGCTGGAGACACTCAAACATGGTCTTTTTCAAATTTCCTCATCGTCTCTGTTAAGGAAATTAGATATATCTGAGAAATTATCCAAACATTATTGAAAAATCCAATAAATTAAATATAATTAATCTAAACTGTGAGAAGATATTATTCCATTAGGAACATGGGTGTCTCAAACTGTGAAACAGAAGATCCTATTTAGCACCTTGATTAGTTAATACGATAATTTTTAATACTTTCATGTTGTACTGCTGAAAAGTAATGAATATTTTCTATTGAATATTGAAAAAGAGTGATTTTCTAGAGGTTAATAATAATCATAGTTTACCAGTGCATTCCATTTGAGAAGCCAAACAGTGCTAACTTTCAAAAGCATAAAAAATGCTGCCAAAAGAGATAAACCATCTTTAAAGCAGAAAGGTGATCTTTTTTCCTCTTTATTTTATTAAACAACACTGTATGTTTCTACAATATTTCTTCTTGCTTCTGTACTACTCATGGAGCATGGGGAAAAAATACTATAGATATGTGAGTTTCTCCTGAGAAAACAGAGTCGAATAAGAGAAAAAGATCAAGTCCTAGCTTGCAGCTAGATGAACGAAAATGAAAATTTAGACAGAAAAACAGTGTTGATATAATGACTCTAGGTAAATGTATTCATTGATTAGCCACATGAGAAAAGTGTGACATTCAAATACAATTGGAAAATTGAAAAAGTACTGTTTATAATGGTTTAATGACTCCAACCATCAATAGATTTTTGGGGTGGGGGGAAGTGAGGGGGCTGTTAACTCCCACCTCCCATCAATGGCCACTTCACTGACTCCTTGATTGTAAACCAGCATTTTTATTCTGAATAGAAATCTGTGTGATATTAGTAGCTGGACCAGTAGCTCCTCCCCCATAAATCTGAGTCAAGCTAGATTCTCAGAAGAGTCTGAAAAGGCCTGAGAATGGCACCAAGAGAAGAGCAAACTGGCTGCTTCAGAAGTAAGAGATGGGGTGTCAAGAAAACTTACAACTACCACACTTAGCTTATTTGACTAAACCTATCCTGGATGTGACTAAAGAGAAAGTACAAGATTTGCTGGGCAAGTGCTAAGCTAAGTGAGAGAAGATTGAAAGAGTCCTGCCACTAAAAACAGCTGTTTTCACCTATGCAACCTTTCAAACCCAGTTCAAATGTCAGATTGTACCATTTTTACCTAGTCTGTAAGTCTTAGTTAAATTGTACCTTAGTTTTGGCACCTTCATGGATGTCACTTTCTCCAACTCTCTTGTAATTTCCTCAGCTTCATTCTTGAGCCCAGATGCCTTTTAACTTCAGAGATTTTAAGAGAAAGTATTGCAGTTAGAACAGTGCAACTGCTGCAAGCATAATACAGGTTTCAACAGACTTTTCCATTATTTCAGTGTTTAAATGGTGGACTGGAATGTGATTGGAATATGTGGGGTGGGAGGCAAGAGTAGTGGGGTTTTGTTGTGGTTTTGAACAAGAAAACCTGCTTGGAGTGAATCATCTGATTGTCTGTTGGTCGGGGTTTGGTTCTCATCATGGCACAGTATTTGACACAATGAACAGGATTCCCTTTGTGTGTGATGCTCTAGGAGCAGACCAAACGTGTTCCACGCAGCAGTGGACATTCAGTCTACAGGAAGAGATGAGACGTTGATGTGAAGATTATAGTGTGGATATTGCAAATAAAGGAGATACAAAAAAGCAACTTTTCAGCCCAGAGAGTCACTCCTATTGCCTTGCACAACAGGCTTATATAAATGAGTTGTAAGACATAAGCAGAGCATAAGTCCATAATGCACTCAAAACACTTCTGATCTCCTGTGACATTGTACGTTGTACATTTACATTGCCAAGGGGAATGAGCTTGAACACAGGACTTCTGATTGTTCACAAACTTTAGCTGCTAATTTATGTCCTACTTTTAGTTTTGATGAATGCAAGTAGGCCCACAGAGACAGCTCTGCTGTGTAGGGAACCAGTCTTAGACACTGTCACTGTGAGTCAACTGCTGCCAAATGGCCTCAGGGCAAGGACTCAATCCCTGGTCTTCTTTTATTTAGCAGAATAGAAAGAGTCATAGAGATCTTGGGTAAGAAGTGAGCTGCATGGCTAGTCCACAAAAGACTGCTACTCCCTTGTGCTGTCAAGTCTGTTTACAGGCCTTTGCATACAAAACTCAAGATTTTTTTCTCACCTTAAGTATTATTTATGAAGATAATTTTAAAGACCTGGGAGGCGCAAACAACAGCCAGAAATGCTTCCCATTGCCACTCTTAAAAACAGCATCCACAAAGTTTCTTGCAGTTTTTTCCTGTCTACAAAACACATTCTATTTCCCCAGAAAGAAAGGTGCAACTCACATTTAACCCTGCCAATTCCATCTTCAAGTCCAACATATATTGTTTTTTAGTAACCTCTTCTGCATGGAGCAGCTTAGGAAAATCAGTCCTTTGGAAAGCATGCACCCCCCCCAACTCTGCATTACAAATAAACTTTTTATGATGTACCCAACCTCTTTTGAGTACTTTTGTATCTAGAGGATGATTTTACTGCTTGCACAGAAAAGTTTTTTCTCTGACCTGTTCCAACAAGCTGACTGAGACAGGCCTGGCACTCCTTTAAAACCCATTAGGCAGTGTCTTTTCATGTTTGTAGAAAGAAGGGAGATGAGGTAAGACATAATTAGCTATAGACAAGTGCTATGCAGGTAGTCCTTATTGGGCAGAGACGTGCTATGACTCTATCCACTCTGTGGATAAATATGAAATGAGATTTTAGCTGCAGAGCAACCTCCTTTTAGAGCACAGCTGGAGACTGTCAGAAAATGCCACGTGTTACCAAACAAGAATTATACAGGTGATAGGGCTGTAAATGCACTGATCCTGTCTGAATGTCTTTGGCTATGCTCATGAGACAAGCTCTGACTTCCTGCCTCTTCCATGCTGAGCATGCTTCATAGGAATTTCTCTAATACCATTTTTTTTTTCTTGGAGATATTCTAGCACTGCATGTGACTTGTTTAAAAGGGTAGCGGTGAACTCCTGATGTGGGTGCACCCCACTGTTAATGTGGATACCTCAGGGCTAAATAAATTTGGTATTTCTCCTCATGGAAAATCTGCATGGGAAGCCATGATTGCACTCTGTTCAAAGTAGGGCTATTCTAATTTTACTGCTCAAGTAAGAAATGGGGTTAGTGGAAAAAACTGTATATTGCAAGTCACTGAAAGAAAAAGAATTGCCTTTTCTACATCTTTAGCCTCACTGGACATTAGTTCCTTTAGTATGGGTCTACTAAATATGAGAGAAGGGAGAGAAGGAACCATCTTCTTTTGCATTCATCTTCACATATTTAACATCACCAGTATTTCAATGTATTTTAGACAAATGGTATTTAGACTTGCTGCAAACTTCCCACCTTTAAAATTTTATAAGCATCAAAGTACATACTTGACAATCAGAATATCACTCTCCTTTATGGCAAATCAATAAACAACCACATGCAAATTAAGATTATGCATTCATCTTTGATAACATAGATTTTCATGGCATTTCTGTACTCTACAATGGTAATTACCACTAAATTTTTTTATTTTTACATGTCATGGAAGGGAAATTAAAATAGAAATCCTACATTAAGGTAATCAAAAAGAAAAATAGAACAATATGTGAAGGAAAATATGCAGTACCTGAATTTTATTTTTTAAAATTAGATGGTGATATACATATACACATATATATGTATATCATATATATACATATATATAGTATGAACATATATATATATATAGTGTGAACAGTTTTGGAGTTTAAGAAATTATGTTATTTTATATCCCAGTCATAAATGTACATTTGACTCAAGGTCTGAGGATCAACAGTTTTCCATAGGATAGTTTTTTTGCAATTTCAGCCATTCTTGGCAATATAGGAAGTGTTCTGGTTTATTTTGGAAGTTAGATTTTTCTTTTAGAAAGCTAAGGAATCCCACTTAGGCAAATTCTTAGCAGGTTGGTGATACAGATGGAGTCTATTTGATTTTTCTTGTACAAAACAGTAGAACACTTCTGGTACACTGAAAAGTATTAACCATCTAAAGGCAGTATTTGAATACTGTTTTAAAATTATGATAGGTAACAAATCAGCTTTAATTATAAAAAACAGGGGAAAGGATGGAATAAAAATAGCAGAAACCCCAATCTATAGCCAAAGAATACACTGTATTCTGCCAGAGACAACAAAGAAGGTACTACCTTCAGACAAAATATAAGGACATCTGCCCACAAAAACAACATGAGCATGGAGAAACAATGAAACAACATACTTGGGAAAAGAAATGAACAAAAAAAGAAAAACATAGAGCAAAAGAAAAAAAATAAAGGAAAATGAAAGGAAAAGGAAAAAGGAAAAGGAAAAGGAAAAGGAAAGGAAAGGAAAGGAAAAGGAAAGGAAAGGAAAGGAAAGGAAAGGAAAGGAAAGAAGCACTAACATTAGCTTTGTTGACTTACTCTTACACCACAAAGATGCCAATGGTGTAATAATTGAATAATGTCCTGGACTCAGGGTGCAAAATGCTGATGAGCAGATGATGCCATGATGATTTTTTGCCTTTTTTATATGCCCCTTTTTATACCCCTTTATATAGCCTTTTATATAGCTTTTATAAATCCTTAGTGCTTTTAGCCCACATACTTGTAATTCCCTAAGTCTGATACCCCATGTTCCGTTAAGCCAGGAGACCAAACATCCTGGAAGCCTCGCTTCTAAGGGTCAGAAAGCCCCAGCCACGAAGGTCCTCTCTAGAACACATTCTGTAAACTAAGATAGGCCCATCCAGGGGGGAGATTCCTCAGAATGGGGGATTCATTCAAGTCTCTCATTGGGGAATCTTTGATAGATATGCTAATGTGCAAGGCCTGTAAGTTGTATACGCGATTTATCGTGTGTGTGCATTCCAGTGTGCATTCTGGTGTGCATTTCGGCGCACTCCACCTGGTGCACCAAGGATCCCAAACAAATACCCAGGTAAAAACTTCTTTCCCTTTAACTGTGTCTGGCTTTTAATTTTAAGACCAGGAAAAGGCAACACAGACACCAGGAAAAGGTGTAAAAAATGAAAGATAAACATGATAGAGATCACAAGAGAATAAGCCATGTGACTAAAGGAGCTATTAGAGTTTACTAGAACTGCTTTGCTGTATGCATTAGACATTTTTCTTTTATCACGGTGAAGAAAAGAAGAAATAAGGTCTTAAATCAATAATTCATATGTCACAGGTGGAGCAGGACCATGTTTCTCAACTAAGCAGGAAACACCCCATCATTCAGGGGAAGTTACAATACTTAGCTAGAACAATAGTGGAATTACCACCATACACCTATTAAATGCTTTCTGTATCTCCTTTCCTTACAGGTGTGTCTTTGCTGGCTGTGGTGCGACACCAATACACAGCTCCTTTTTATGAAGGAGTAGCAGTCCAGAATGAGACTCTGGCCTTACTATAATTAATAAGTAAAACACAACAATAACAGCTGGGAGATTCATTTTGGTGTCATCAATAAATTTTCTGCATAATACAGAACTGTTGTGGAATTACAGGACTGAATTTATAATTATTCTGAAATAATTCTCAAAAAGTTGATGGAGACCCATTGCACTATCTTTACATTGCATTCCCTATGGGCATCAGTGCACCACAATTTTAGGTAAAGAAATTAGTGTTTAAGTAGAAATTTCTGCCACTCCTTCCAGAAACATTCTACAAAATGAAAAGACTACAGTACAGTTTTTAGAGTCCCACTTTCGATACAGCCAGAATATGCAATGATTTAGCACATAGGTAGTCCATAGCCTCTTAATACTAGCTTTTTCAAACAGTAAAATGTCCTCCCCAGAGAGTAATCCTCCTTTACTTCTCTGCAGTGCTGCTTTTATAGTTTTATTTTTACTCTACCTTTTCTTCAGACTTAGTAACTAAATGTTATTCAAATAAATAACACAAGGAAAAGAAAAATTCTTGCAGATAAATTGGAGTATTGGTGCTTTATTTTCTTCCTTTGATGGACTGCCGCTTTTAGCAGTGTTTCTACCTCATTTTCCAGAGTCTGGAATGACTGGGCTCTCAAATTTAGTGCACTGAAACAGGTAAAATAATTCTCCACTCTCTGTATGTATTCATATATACATAGAGATATATATGTCTGTGTGTATATGTATATGTATATGTATATGTATATGTATATGTATATGTATATGTATATGTATATGTATATGTATTTCTAACGTATCTGATCCTTTCTGCTCATGACAAGATGATTGGCTCTTTGTTTCCCAACTGGATAATAAAGATCAGGAGAGGCAGATATACAGAGACTGGCTTCTGCTACCCCATCATCCTGCAGACTGGATAATCTAGGCTACACGACATATCATGGAGTCTATGTGACGGGAGACAGTGATATGCCATCACAAATACAAACCTATCAATTCCAGCTAGGGATCTTGAACATCTTCAATAGCATATTTCCATCTAGGGTCTAAAAAGAGAAATATTTTTTGACAAATTGTTCCTGCATACACTTAATTTCTAGAAAAAACCTCATGCACTGGTGTTTTTTTAAAAATGAACACATTACTAAAGAAAAGCAGAAGAACATGAAGTATTTCAAAACTTCATTTATACTGATAGTATAAGTAAAAGTCACATAAATCTTCACTGAAGTTCTGTGTATTGAGAAGAGTTGGTTCTATGTGCTGTATTGGTTATACTTCAGTTTATGGAGAACAAACTTTTGAGGCAAGTTTAACTTAAGTGAACTTGAAACAAAAAAAGCAAATAAAACCCAAACCACTGAATTGTGGCTATGTGACCCATGTCTCTTCTGCAACCCTTCTTCTGCTGTTGCCAGCAGTTCCTGAAATATCTGAGGCTGGTTTGAAGAGCTACCTCTATCTAAGTAGGCATATTACCTGCTCTAAGTAGTACAAGACTGTGCTTATTTTGTTTCAGTGCACTCATGAAGCCTCCTTTGTACTAATGAGTCTAACAGACTATGAATACAAATTAGGTAAAAGTTTTCCAATCAGACTTTAAAAAATATTTAAACAAAGCAAAAATACATGCTGAATAATTAGCAAAAAAAACAGGCTCATCACTGAAACGTTCAAGTTTCTTGTATGGAAAACAAAAAGTACATGAAGATTTATTTATGGTATTTAGCACTTCTGACTTCAAGAAAATTTTTCAGTGCTGTGTTTGGAGAATTTTGCTGAGTTGAAAGACCGTCTCTCCATTCTGAACATTGAAAATGCTTTTCAAAGAAATTTTAAGTTTGACTGAAATCAAGAGGCTCATAAGTCTTAGAACAGGGACTTACTCCTTGCAGTTTATTTTCATCTTGCAGTACATTTTGCTCTTTTTTTCAGGATTTCCTATGGCATTTAGATTCTTGCCTTGCTCTTTTCTCTTTTTCTCGTTGTGAAAATTAAGAAGCTGCTTCAATCCTTAGCAAAGAACAAATCATGGGCATGTATGATGGATTTATTCATTCAGCCTAAGTTTTGGCTTCTTATCTAACCAAATTGGAAAGACAAACAACTAGCTTATTTCCTAAGAATCACTTTCTGAAGGAATCTGCCCCTCTCCATTTATCAGACTGAAAAGTTAGGTTACTAGCTTAATCATGTGATCTGTATGCTAAGAGATAGCATGAAAATGTACCTAGAGTGAACACTTCTTGCTCATAACTGATCTCTTTGTAATACTTCTATTTCCAGGTAGAATATGAATTAAAAAAAAAAAAAAAAAGGAGGGGATACCTAAGAGTCAGTCAACACCACTCACAAGGTGTTATGCTCTGTTCTTAAAGACTGAACTGATTTTGACAGCTCATTCTGGACCTCTATTTATTTACATATTCATAGTCTTTAACTCTGTTTCCTGCAGGTAAGTCTCTTCATGAAAGGAATTTCTATGAGAGGTAACATACAAAGGAAGCTGATCACCTGATCTTCATATGAACTTTCATTTTTGCTTTTGAGGGAGTTGAGTAAGATGACTCCCTATTATTGTGATTTAATTTATCTTTCTCCTCAGGAGGTGCACTTGCTGAAGTCAACGTTCCTTTTGAAAGTATGTGAAAAAACCTGAACATTTTACTTAGCTAAATTATGTATAATAGCTAAAAATAGCTTGTAGCATTTATATGGCTTTGTCCAGCTGCTACATATTTAAAGCAACCTTGAAATTACCTGAAATTATTCCTATTCTAGGAAGTGCGAATGAAATACTAATACAATAGAAATGACAATGTAATTGAATAATATTACTAATTATTCATTTCTTATTATACATCTAGACAGAAAAATGCTGCCTTTTAAAACAGGCCATGGCTTATCTTCTTTTGGCTTGGTGAGAAATCCTGGCTATACTGAACTTATAGGAGCTCAGAAGTGATATTCTATTTAAAAGGCTGAAAAATAACTAAATTATAGCAAAGCATTTTTGGTTTTAAGAAGACTTTACAGTTGCTTCATGCAACAAAAAAAATCTTTTTGAACTAATACCATTAACAATTACTGTGTTTAATAACATTGTATTTTGATTCTTAGAATAATTTCTAATCAATTGAAGTTCTCTTGGAGAATTTTAAATTTGCATCTAAAAATGAAAAAAAAAAATTATCAACATTCATGATATTATGACTCAAACAAATTAATTGTATATTATTTTATCAAAAGTTATAGCAAGTTATGACAAGGTTGAAAGAAAAGTGGCGAAATAAAATCTACCTATAAGGTCCTTTTCTCTGGAATTTTGTTAATGTATAATCCTGTTCTCTGGGGCAAATTTTTAGTCTCCTGATGACCAAAATACTTTGGTTTTCCAGACATTTCAAGATTGTTTAGACATATTTCAAAAATTAAATGAGCTTTTGGATATGACATTCAATTGTCTGTTTTATATGCCATGTAGAAAAGAAGCACACACATGAAAGATTTCTGCATTTCTGTAAAAATAATTACCTTTCTTCATATCAGTTCTTAAATGAAAATATGTATCCCTGTAGAATTCTTGGAATACATCTTGGGTAACTGAAAAATTATAAACATCATTAATACAGAAAAAAAATGTTTAACGACAGAATTGCTGTTTTTAATACAAGCGTATCATATAAGACTTTAAAGATAATGGGGGAAAAAACAGTAAAGTTCTGTACAGCTTATTTGGTTTCTATGATACCTTACCTTGTGTCTCATTGAATACTTTTCCACATTACTGTACAAATTTATCACTGCTTTTAGGTGTACTGATATAACAAAATCTGAATGAAATACTGTTCTGCATTATTAACCAATAACACTTGTTGAACTCAAATGACAAAATATTTTTATTCCTTTTATGCTGACAATGGTTGACAAAATAAAAGTAAGTTGTTTTCTATTACTCAGTTTCTTTTTTTTTTAATAATAGTTTTATGATTTTCCAGGGTCTCAGGTAACAACACCAAAAAGCCATTTTAAGATAATGCTGAAGAAAATATTTAAAAGATTAGACAAAGTCAACAGGTAGATTTTAAATATTTGGTTTTACTATTTGTAGGTTACATGTAGTATCAAAATTAAAAGAAATAAATTACATGAAAAATATTTTATTTGCTATGCCTTAACAATTTTAAACTTTTCCTTAAAATATGTAAATTTTAATATCTATTGAAAATATTACTTTTTTCCATATACATGCATACTGAATACGTATTATCAAATAATTACTGGTTAGTTCCTAGACTAATTACTGTTGCCAGTATTGAATTTTCAAAATTATCTTTGAAAGCTCCTTAAATGACCTTGTGAAGTAGGTTTAAAAATTATCTCTTATTCTTAAATAGTTATCCATCTTTACTTCCGTAAGGGTAAAAAAATGTAATGTTGCTCCTTAATTTCAAACCTACACATCTCAGTATACTCCTGTAATACTCAGGAGTATTAATAAATAAAGTAAGAGTCGCAATAGAAAAATTATGCCCAGGCTTCCTAAATCGTATGTTTGGTAGTTCCCTTAGCATGGCTTCAAGAACTGTTTCTCTCTTCAGGATGGACTCAATTTCTTTGTTCGCAAGGTGACAGGATCAGATTCTTAACCAAGAAACCCACTGGCTTCTTGACAATCTCTTCAGTTTTGAGCAGTTTGTGACTTTTTTATCTACTAGCAAAAAGGGTATGGATGGAATAGAAACCTAATTTGAGTCATGTCCAATCTATGACAGTTGGAAATTTATCAAGAAACATACTTTATTTGAAGAAATACATATATAAAATGTGTATGTATTTGTGTATACATATATATGTATACACATATATCTATGTATTTATATATATATTTATATATATAAAAATAAAAGTGATGCTTGTCTTAGATGTTCACATAAAAAAAGTTACACATATTTATCTGTTTATAATTTGTGTAACTGTAGCACATTAGCATTTACAAGTCTCAGCATGATTAAACATACTTTGGGTGAAATAAGAAAAAAGGAAATTTTAAAATAAATTGCTACTTATGCCCCTGGCTTATTTTCTTTTAATTGAAACCTATGCTCACACTCTCAAATGCATTGGAAGCTGTAGCAACTACAAATATGAAAACATTATTGCATAGATTTAATGTACAAGCATTAGTTTTCTTCTTAGAAAATGTGCTTTGTTTGAAGTCTGTGTTGAAATGGAGGGCCACAGAATTGCAGAATAGTTGGGGCTGGAAGGGACTTTGGGACATCATCTGGTCCAACCACCCTGCTCAAGGATGGTCACCTAGAGCCCGTAATCCAGGACAGCGTACAGATGGTTTTTGAAAGTCTCCAGGTATGGAGACTTTCTGTGAACCTCTCTGTGAAACCTATGCCAGTGCTTGGTCATCCTCACCATAAAAAAGAATTGTTTCTTTATGTTTAAATGGCACCTCCTGTATTTCACTTTGTGCCTGTTGCTAAACAACAAAAAACTTGACTCTTCTCTTAACTACAATGGAGGCTGCTAACACTTAAAGCTGCTTCAGTCCTGCTTACTTGCCTGCTCGCTCGCTTGCTTGTTGCCTCAGTAGTCTTTTCTTAGTAGTCATATTCTGTGGTCTTCTCCTCTCTCTTATGAGCTACCTCTCTGAGGGGCAGCCGGTCTCTGGTCTTTAGTAGAAACATCTGGTTCAGAACAGCTGTAACTCATCAAGGTCAAGACTGCCTACAGCCCATTCTTATTCTCCTGCAGGTTGCCTCTGGCCCTGTCCCTGAAAAAGACTGAAAAAAGCCTGACTGTATTCTCTTTTCACCCTCCCTTCAGGTATTTATATACATTGATGAAATGCCCCCTCCAAAGCACTCTCATCTGTAGGGCAAATCTCACAAACCTCTCAGCCTTTCCTCATAGGAGATGTGCTCATTCATCTCATTGTCTCATCATCCAGCCCATACATCATCATTTTTCTATATGAGGATCTTATGGGCAACAGTGTCAAAGGCATTATTGAAGTCCAGGCAGACAATATCCACTGTTATCCCTCATCTATGAGGACACTTATGTTCCTACCAGTGGAAACATCTATGCCAGAGTTAGACACTAGCATAAAAGATCTGGGCACTGAAAGTGGCTATTGATCTTTATAATCCAGAAGAGAATATGAAAAATGACACTTTGCACAGTTTCTGAAAAATAGGCAGAATGCTCATAATCAAAATAGAAGATATTTTTTCATGCTGTTTGCACTTTTAAAAATGAAAAATTAAATAGTATGTCACACTTCTGTAGATATTTCTCTGTGTTTTTACTTTCCTGTTGTGCTTTACTGAAATTGAACTATTTCCATATTACTATCAGACTGTGTAGAACAAAATGAGGAATTTTCTCTCACAGTTTACCAAGAACTCGAGAATGATTACTAGATATTGCCATCTTCACTTTACTAAGGAGGAAGTAGATACATATTTTGCTGAAAATCACAAACTTACCATTATCTTATCCTAATGTTCATGTATCCAGTTAGGGTAACATGAGTCCCTCAAAAAATTACTCCCTGCAAAAAATGTATCTATAAGAGGAAAAATATACTCACACTAGGATTCCTTGTCTGCATGCAATAATCAGATATTTGCAGATGCCCAACCCTGTCTCTTAACTGTGCAGTCAAATACATCCTTTTTATGTCCAGCTACTGGAAAAGTGGTTACATTTTAAGGGCTTATTTTGGGACAACTGACTGGTTTATTTCATAAACAGCCATGTATATATCATAAATATGTTTTGTCTAAAACAATGAAGCAAATTTTACTAAAATCAGTTTTTATAATCTAACTGAAACCATACAGAACACATGAGTTTCTAGTGGAATTTAAAGTGTGAACAATTGTATGATTTCCCTGCAAAAATTAATTCTGTAGTGTGATTACTTTTTATAAATTATTTTAAAATGTATTATTAAGAACTATAAAAAACTGCAAGAGAATTACATCAAATGATCTGAGTAGTACTAGTATTAAAATAGAATCAAAGTATTGCTACATAATACAAGTAAGAACTTTCTTTTATTTCATAGGAATATTAAATGGACCAACTCTAATTTTTAGACAAGTAGCAGTCACAGAATACGAGCTGGTAAAGTACAAATGAAAAGATGAACATGCCCTAGTCATCTAAATCCTAGTCACCTAAATTTAATGAAAGGCAGAATAAGAACAAGACGGAAAAGACTTTTTTTTGGTGTATATATGTATACATATTTCGAGTTTGGCATATTTTAATGTTCATTATTATCTTTAAAGGAAGCGTACTTATTTATTTGTCCTGCTGTGTCCTATGTTATGATATGTTATCCTATCCTAATCCTTAGAGCCACTAAATTAGGACAACCTTGGGTTCCTTTCAAGCACTTTCTCCAGATATTTCTGCTTATCCTACTATACTTGATTACCATCATGTCTGATCTCAATTTTGTTGAGACATTGTAAAATATATTAATCTTGTTTCCTGTTCATGTATAGGTATGAATATCTCTTTTCATACTGCACCAAAAAGATACATGTTGCATTAGGTGGATATTATTTTGTATTGAAAGAGCGTAACTGAGTGTTAGAAAGAAAAGAAGTTTCTTTACAATCTTGCAACTGTAAGTTTCTTTCATTTTCAGTAAAAATTTGTGAAAGGAAAAAGAGGTTGATAAAAATCACCAACCCTGAAATAAAAGACAATATAAAGCTGAAGGAAGTTTCTGGAGTGCAGCATAAGGAAGTAGAGATAGGAATATATCGGGAATAGTGACACAGAAGCATGAGTCAAGCAGAAAACACTGGAGAAGATCAAGGAAACAAGACATAGCTTCTCAAAGACAGTGGAAAGAGAGTGAGATTACTAAAATCTCAAAGACAATTTATTCCATAATTGAGAAGAAAAGAGCAGACTCCTTATTCAAGGAAAGAATCAGCTTTGCAAAAATAGCATGTGTGGTTGTTTATTTTATCCTGTTTCACTGAGTAGATCTGATTTTAAAGTTATTTTGTTTTAGTTGGTAGTCCAATAATATAGTTTTAGAGCTACAAAGCTCCTTGGTATTTAAAGCATCTTATGTCTCCATCAGGACCAGCTGTTCCTGATCAATAAGTTAATAAGTGCCATAGAATGAAATCATGTGCAATCATCTGAAAAATTATTCTCTAGTCCCAGGAATGCACAAATCATTTTCATAGTCATAATATCATTTTCTCAGTATGACTTACAGTGGTTAAAAATAAGATTTACATAAACGGAAAAAAATATAAAAGCAGGGTGAAACCTCATGTATATAAATGTTCATGTAAGATTGTGTAGATTTTTTTAAAAAAAGCCCTGATATTTATTAGGCCACATTTTTATATTGAGGGGAGAGGGGGCAAGTGGGATGTATAGAAAAATGGACATACCATAATTCTGTCTTTGTGATGCAAAAGGCATAGTGATGTTTGGCCACACAGTTAAACTGTCATAATGAAACACTTGGTGCTACAAATTTCTCTTTGCTTAGTTGTGGTTTTTTTATTGTCTTTTTTTTTTTTTTTTAAATTAACTTATATTTTAGGGATGTGTAATTTGATGTAACAATTGCTTTTCTTCTTTTTAATGACCCACAGACAACCAAACTTGTCTCTACATTTATAAGAGACAGTTTGGACTATTTCTATTATTATTAAGAAAAAAGAAAAGAAGCTTAGGAGTGGTGAAGATAAATCTCTTACAGTGGCATGCAGAATTCAGACAAGAGAACCTACTTATAGGTATTAATTGACCTCTGCAAACCTGGTGTGCACTGAATCCACTGACTTTCAGTGTAATGGCCACATTCTGATCTCACTTGCACTGGCTAACACAAGTCCTCAATAATACTAGTATGCCAGTAAAACCCATAAATTCCTTACTATATTCATAATATAATATTAATTTCATATTATATCTTTTTATAAATTCTCAAAATTTAACTCTTCACACTGACTACAGACTATCCAAAGTCTATCAGGCTATCCAGGAAGTTTCCTACTAATTCTGTAGTAAACAGTTTTCCACCAGATATGTTCTCTCCTATGCTATACCACAGTTGCAAGAAAAATATTTAGTTTTGTTATACAGTCTTTTTCTCTCTCTTGGACTGTAAGACACGTATACCATAGGCAAGTAGCTCTGTTTCTACAAATAAAATGCAGTGACAGAAGCATTGATTCTGTCGTGAAGGTGAATCCCACATTTAATAGCATGTGTTCCACATCTAATATTATGAAAAGCTGAAAAAATAGAAGTGAATCATGAAGGTTACTGATGGAGAGACACATTAAATTACCTCATTCACACAAAAAAAATGTGCTGGTTCAATTTCTACCACACCATTTTTCATTTCTTTTCTCTCCATAGATCTTCCCTCGCTTGTGGAGAGTTGCATCTTAGCAGAAAGCGATGAATAGTGAAAAATTTTAATTCTTATTCATATATACATGTCTAGAAAAAGAAACACGATTCAGTTTATCTTTAGTTGAGGCTTCTAACTCTCCTGTGCAATCAGCATATAATGATATGAGGGAATTCACAGACTTTTAAACAAATTTGGAAGCCAATTTAGATAGGCATTAGGAAGTACTCTCTGCTGTAGTTATACCATTATGCAGAGAAGAATGTAACATTTATTGGGTAGGAGAGAAACTAAGCAAAAGGAAGCTTGATTTTGTAGTCTAGTGCCAGAGAGACTGCCTTGGGGTGGAAAAGTGCTTTTTTCTGGTATGTTCTTCCACTTTTCCATATGAATTTTATTCAGTAAATTTTAAATGCAAATGCAAAAGAGTCCTTGAGGAGTAGGAGGATTCCCTTAACTGAGAATCTAGCATGTATAGTACTAAAGAGTTGTTAAAATACATGTGCGGCACCAAAAGGTGTCACAAATGTTCCACTGAAGTGAAATCAGTGGATTCAGTGCACACCAGGCTTACAGAGGTCAATTAAACTGGTAAGTAGGCTTTCAGGTCTGAACTCTGCATGCCATTGTAAGAGATGCCAGCACAGATCACTCGATTGTGTTGTGTGTATGTTAGACAGTGAGAGCACAAGAAGCATCATTCATGCAGAGCAATTGCATGGAGGTAGAAGATCAGGACCCCTGTGAAATCTTACAAGTGGTGGGTTCTAATATTTTGGACTCATACAAACCTAGACTTGGCCAGTCCAAGCTAGCCCTAAGTAATCCATAAAGCAACAAGGTGAAGCAGAAACAAACAAACAAGTTGAAGATGAAGAAATAAAGAAGGAAAGAAAAAAGAAGGAAGGAAGGAAGGAAGGAAGGAAGGAAGGAAGGAAGGAAGGAAGGAAGGAAAGAAAGAAAGAAAGAAAATCTATGAAAAACTGGACAGCAAAACAGAGAGAAGATATTCTTTAAATATTCTTCAACTTGGTATTATCTTTTTAATCAGGAAAAAAGGACTTAATTAATGGATGAAGGGAGTTAATATTTACGAATGATAATATTTAATGACTTCTAATAGAAAAGTATAATTTACTTTATAGCATTTTCCCTTCATCATTTAAAATCACCTACATTTCAGAATGAATTTTTATTCTAAGGAAGCATACATCTCACATCTGTAAAACTTCCTAAACTATCTCAGATTACTCCTGAGTTCTGCTTAGCCCATGAACTGCACTGTAGAAGTGTTAATTCACTTCCAGGACTTCTTTTGGAGAAAACATTTAGAGCATTTTCAAACAAAACTCCTGTGTTATTCTGATGGCAACTAAGTGCAAAGACTGCTTTCAGCACTCCACATATCTCAAAAACACTGTTCAATGAAGTTTTTTAACATTATCCCAGCAGTCTTTGAACACCATCTCATGCCCTTCTGCTACATTGTCTGGTAAATGGCCATTTTCTGGTTTTAAAAGAATCTACCCTGATGAATTGCAGCACAGCCTTCACAGCATTCCAGAAAGCTTCAACTGCAGTAAAAGCAACCCCAAGAAATAACAGCTGAGCTTTCTCAGAAGGCCAATAAGGCCATCCTATTTAATTCACAGGAATACTTTATAAGTACTGGATATTGTGGGCAGGGCAGCCTGCTGTCAAGGTGGTGGCTACAAATCTCTCTGCACTACTTGACCTAGGGAACCAGAATCATTAACCATGTTTACACGCATAGATTTAACTATTGCTTGTCATTCCATTTAGTGCAGAGGAATGTATGTGTGTGGTCTTGTCACTGCCTGGGGCTTCTTTCATGACTTGGTGCTGAGGCTGGGATGAGTGCTACACTTCTGCACATTTAACTCAGGTAATGCACCTCCTGCTGCTAAGACTGCACTTCTAAAGATCCTTGGGTAACTTGCACCAGGTTGTTGACTCAAAAGTTAGCACTGGGAAAAAGAGTAAGCTGTAGGGCAATATAGACACAAAATAAATAGATACAAGATGTCTGTGAATAAATTTAGATTACATAGAATTAATGTCAATCAGAGAAATGAGATTCTGAAAATCTCTCTGTGAGAAACAGAGGATAAAAAGTACAAAAATTGAAGAAAGCTGAATGAATTACTTTAAAAGATTATATGCCCTGATTTTGTGCAGTAACAAAAGTCTGTACCAAATGAGTATAAGGTCCTTTGCAAATTAGGTACAATAGTGCCTTGCATATTTCTTTTTCAAATATTTAACAAGAAAGAAAATGTACAGAGCTGCATGAGCTACAGAACAATTTCACAACTCATTGATTGGAACAGTCTTGCACTTTCTCCTTCTGAGATTCAAAACACTGATAGAAGAGCTCAAAGTTAAAATAAAATTTCCTTATTCATATTAATAATTCTGCATTCAGAAGTCCTCCTGAGGATTATTAGAAGAAAATAGGAACATCATTATGAGCCATGTTAAAATGGAGATGATAGATGATGGATTAAACAGAGGAGAGAGGTCAGAAGTGAAAAGTGAGAAGTTGGAGTCATTTACATTAAAATAGTTGGAACTTTGTATATAGAGGAAATTATGCAGAAATATCACATCAGGAGAGAAAAGTAGAGGTTAACAATTGGAAGAGAATCAAGTGAGAGAGATGTTAGGTGACTTAAAGTATAAAAGTTCTACCTCTGTGAAACTATGAGCTCAGACCTCTTAGTTATAAGAGGCACGTTTTATTTTGCATCTTCTTTTATCTGCCTATGTTGCTGCTTGTAGCAGGA
>VWZW01003805.1:169085-195842 GCA_013397115.1 Edolisoma coerulescens | reverse complement strand
GAGGGGGGGCCTCAAGCCTGGCTGATCCCAAGATAATCAGGAGCTGGAGGGCAGGAGGCGATCGCTGACCTTGGACCCCCCTCCCCGGCTCTTACGTAAATGTGTCATTGAGTGCTGGAGTCACAGCAGTCGTGAGCTCCAGCCTTGTCCCAGCTTGGGCTTGGTGACCCCCCAGCCCTTTAAACAGTTCATGTCTGGACTTTGGGGATTTCTGGCCCTGACTCAGCCCCTGCCTTAGGCACGTGCTTCACTGTGAACCCACGAGCTGTCAGCTCTGATGGGAGCCGCGATTCAGGGGAGGATGGAGATGCTGCAAAAGGATGCTGATCTTTCATGATGGGGATGGGGGAAGCTGGGTGCTGCAGTTATGTTGCCCCACAGCCAGGCTGGTCCTCAGGAATTTGTGTTTGCGCTGGGTTGGGGTGGCAGCTCTCCTGCTTGAGAGCCTTGTTCCACTGAGCCCCCAGCCCACATGCAAGAAGAAGCTGAGCTGCTGCTCAGAGGGTGACAAGACATAGGTTTATTTTTCATCCATGCAAGCCTGGCAGCAGGCAAACCAGGATGTGCTCCATCCCTCCCCAAACTGCCCTCTGTCACTCAAGTCTCTGTGGCTTTGCCCACAGATCAGAATTGGCTGGTGGGTGACCAGGCTGGACCAGCTCCAGCCCTGGGCACAGGGGCATCTTGTGATGGCTCCGTGCCTGCCGGAGCCTGAATTTCTCTTTCCCCTGATGCAGACATTGACAAATAAATAGCTCTTCTCTGCTTTGGCTCTTGCATAGTGGAAAGGAATGTCTGACCTGATAGGAGAGAGGAGTCCTGGGTTGTAGAAACCCGTGGCTTCCTTGGCAAGTGTGCCTATGGCATGGCTGCCAGCCTGGCCACATGCCCATGCTTGCACCCTGTCTATGTTGCCCTGCTGGTGGCTGCCTTATTTCAGTTCCATTTCTGAGCTGGATTTGAAGGCCTTTCTCCTGGCTGAGGAGAACTTGACACCAAAGAAGATGGTGGTGATCAGGAAGACGAGTGCCAGGGCAAGCAGGACCCAGCCACCTGCTGTGGCTTGACTTTCGGTCAGGGACATTCCCAGGAAATCAGTTTTGCCGGAGCCATCTTGGTCTGGAGTGGCTGGAAAAGAGAGAAATGAGACGTGGTTGTTGCTGGGGGCTCTGGGCTGTGGTATGTTGGGTCACCAGCTGGTCATCCTTGCTGGTCTCTTGGATGCCCTTTGAACTCAGCTCCACAAGGAATCAAGCCTGTGGTTTTTGGGGTGGCCAAGGGGCACCAAGAGAGCTCCGTTTCATTCTGACTCTGTTGAGGGCTGAGCCCTGGCCCATTATGGACCTGCTGAGCCCTGCGTACCTGTGTAAGGAGTCCAGCTGTACTCAGGCCAGCCCAGGACCTCCCCGTTCTTCTCATTCTCCTTCTCCAGCCACGTCATGAGTGGCTCAAAGTAGCTCATCAGGGCCTCTGCTGACATGTTGGGCTGCCCCGTGATGAGCTGCATGGCTTCGGGCCACGGCTTGCTGAAACCCAGCTTCAGGGCATCCCTGTGGCAGGAGAAATCAGCTCCAATGGGTTCCCCATCACCCTCTTGGCTGCCAGCCGCTCCCTTTCCCTTGGTAGCAGCATCCCTGGGTATAGTCTGTACCCCCAGAACCATAGGGCTGCCAGCCCGGAGCACAGGGAAGGACATTTTTCTTGAGGGGAAGAGGGGTTTGCACGGATCAAAACCCTCCGGTGAATCCAGCCTTACGCAGAGCAGTCCCTGGGTGAAAGGGTTAATTTTGCAGGTGCTTTTCTTGAAGCAAGGGGGTTGTTCTCCCTAAGGAACTGGGGGCTGGGAGGAGGAGGAGGAGGAGGAGGGAGCCTTCCCCCTGCCAGGGGCCTAGCTACCATCTAGTGGCTGCTTTTGCAATCACAGCCCCAGCGCCCAGCCCAAGGTGCCCCTGCCCCAGGTATGGGATGGGAGGGATGACCAGGGGCTGTGTTGCCACCTGTCTTGCTGAGCTGGCTTTAAGGTATTTGGGGACACAGATGCCTTGGCTTTGCCCTGCCCACACACCTACCCCAAGATCTTCCCCGCCTTCTGGGACTGGTAGATGTCACAGGTGTGCAGGGGACCCTTGTGCCCGGCTGCATCACAGAGTGCCTGGTGGAACTGGAACTGGATCACAAAGCTGACGAAGTACCTGGTGGAGAGGGATGAAAAGATGGGAATGGACCCTACTAGTGCCTGTGCAAGAGAGGATGTGCCCCCCCTCATTCTCTGGTTGCACCCTCCCAGTCTGGAGGAGCATCACTGGCTTTGGAGCTACACCCGCTTCAGCTCAGCTCGACCTGCTGAGGCCATTTCTCCCATGACGTGTTTTGCATTTGTTGGAGTGGATGAGCTCATCTTCCTCGGATAGGGAGAAATTCCCCCAAATCTAGACTTCTCCTCTGAAGCTCTGTCAGGGTCTCTGGAGCTGCCCAGCCCACGCAGGATGGTACCACCAGCCATGAAAAAGGGTGTCATTATTGGCATCTGACCTGGGGATCCTGCTTCTGTGTCCAAGTGGTGTTCCTCATGCCCCAGCCCTGTTGGCTCACCTAATGTAGGGGACGTTGGCAGGGATGTGAAACTTTGCCCCGGGGTCAAAGTCATCTTCAGACCTCAGTGCTGGCGGGCACAAGCCCTGGTACTTCATCCTGGGCGAGAGAGGGAGAGTCAGGCCAGCTTGGGGAGGAGGAGGTGGGGTAAGGTGGGAAGGAACATAGTGGGGTGTGAGGACAGAGGGAGGGGTTGTGTATCTCATCATGCCCATTGCAGTCAACTGGACCACAAGGAGAAAACACCCAGTGGGATGATGGCCAAGGCCCTAGTCCCAGAGAAGGGTCTGAATTCAATCCTACCTGAGGTTCCACCACTCCTTGTTGTACTCATCCTCCTGGATGCGCCCATCAAACACCTTCCAGCGCCACTGGTCCATGAGGTATCCGAAGGGCAGGAAGGCAATTTTGTCCAGGGCGATGCTCATCAGGTAGTTAATATCACTTTCTGCCCGGGGCGTGAAGATGTGAGCAAGACAGTGCTGTACCCACCTCTCCTCCCCCTACGGGTCATTCTGCCCCAGAGCTGGGTGTCCCCAACAGGTCCTGTCCCCTCCATGCATGCAAAGCCACCATGTATGTCCCTGAGCCCTTCCACCCTGCCCATCCCCTCCTGACCATCTGCATTTCCAGCTGTTCCCATCAGCATCCCCACATCTGCTGTGTGGCCCACCAGCTCACCTTCGTTTTCCATGACTTGGTCCAGCAGATTGATGCTGTGCAGGTGTTTGGGGGTGGAGACAGACAAGGCCATGACATCCCCAACAGCCTCGTGGAAGCCAGGGTTGGCCCCATCGCGGAAGGAGATGGGCTGGTCCTTGTACTGCAGGAAGTACTGGACGTGGCCCATCTCGTGATGCACGGTGATGAGGTCGTCCATGTTCACCACAGTGCACTGCTTGATCCTGGACCGGGACACAAGGGTTGGGGGAGAAGGGAGGGCAGTGGTGGCATGAAAACTTCCGGGAAACATCACGTCCCCTTGAGCTATTTTTCCTTTCTATGTGCCCCCACCCCACATCTGATGCCAGGCCAGGCTGGCCCTACTCCATGGGGTTGGTCTCTTCCTTCTCCTGCATCTCCTGCTGGCCCTGCCCATTCCCTGTCCCTGTTCATCAGCTTTTCCATTCTACAGGACAGGGCAGGGCAGGCACGGATAGCCCTCCATCCACCATGGGGACTCCTGCCAGAATCTTGGGTACCAAGGGAAGTGCCATAGTTGGGGTGCCCCAGCTACAGAGCAAGATACACTGAGGTGGCATCAGACCACGTGCCCTTATTCTACAAAGACACTGCGTTCTGCCCCAGCACATCAGCTGTGGCCACCACCTGCTCCCCACGGGCACCTGAAGTCCTTGCGATTGTAGAAATCCCAGGCCGAGGCGTGACACACCACCTCCCGCCCATCCGATGGCTTCTCGATCATGGACTTGTTCCAGAACTCCTGCGGCATTGGGATGAGGCCCAGAGAGGTGAAGAAACGGTCTGACTCTTCAAACATTTTCTTGGGTGTCCAGCCCTGGGGAAAGAGCAGAGACGTGGTGAAGGACAATGGGGGATGCTGGGGTGCCGGGGGTGTGGAATGATGGGAGGACAGGGGTAGCCTTGTTCTGGGCAGGGGGATCTCTTGGAGTCAGCTAGACCTGGATCCAGGTCTTGGCATATAAAGGTAGAGCGACAATACAGATGAGGCATGGATTTTTTTGGCAACAGTAGAGCATTTGGCAACACGGGTGGTGGCAACAGCCAAAGGCTGCTGGGTCCCAAGGGGCTTCCCCAGAGCAGCCTGGAAGATCACTGACCTGTGTTTTCATGGCCGGGGTGGCATCCACCTTGGTGGCATCTGGGAAAGGTATCACCAGGTCGAAAATGTTGGACCATGACTGAGCCCACATGTTGCCTGGGAAGTGCAGGACAACGACACATGTCAGGAGAGAGACAGGGAGAGGAGAGCGATCAGCTGGATCACCCTGCCTGGTCCCTGCCTTGCCTGGTCCCTGCCCTGCCTGCACAAGGGCAAGGTAGGCAGGAGCCCATCCATGCAAGAGAGGTCAAGTCATGCTGAACGTGCTGCCTTTTCCTGGGGCAGATTGGCCTCTACAGACCCATCCCAGCGGACCTTGTCCCTTCAGCCAGAGCTGAACAGAGACCAGTCTTAACTCTTGGTATGGCACAGAGCCAGCCACACCTGGTGGGAGACACAGCTTAGCTCAAGCAGAGCCCTTACCTAGCAGGTGGGCAGGGATGGGACCCTTCAGGTTTATGTGCTCTGCACCATACTTTCTGTAGAGGGCTCGGCGTACGTAAGCGTGCAGGTTGAGGTACAGGGGCTGCAGCTGCCGATACAGCCTCTCCAGATCTTCCTCAAAGGTGGGTGTCTCATACAGGGATCTCCAGTAGGCTCCGTTGTCTTTGTAGCCTGTGATAAGGCAAGAGCAGAAGCTGTCAGACACTGTCCTTCTTGGGCAAGATTCTGTCTTGCTGTTCAGACACTCCAGGTCCCTCCATATCTGTGAGAGAGTAGGTCTCCTGAGAGTTACTGAGACCTCCATACCCTTAGGATTTTGACCCCCAGTTGGATGAAGAGCCCAATCCTCTGCTCACAGGGGGTTAGGGCCATGGTGGGCTCTAGAGGAGGAGGGCACTGACCATTGAGCATGGCTGCCTTGTTGCTCAGTTCCACGTATCGCTTGTAGTTGTTCCTCATCTTCTTCCCAGAAGAATCCCGCCAGCCCTTCCAGGCGAAGAGAAGCTCATCATAGTCCCGAGAGGTGGCCATGATGTCTGTGAGGTCTAAGAGAGAGCAATGAAGCGATGCTGTTGGATGGGCTGAACAGGTGCAATGGCTCTATACCCAATGTGTTGCTCAGGGGCCATCACAGAGAAGGTGAAAGAACCTTTCATGGCCTTTCTTCATGCCCCAGTTAAAAAAAACCCCCTCCCTTCTGGGCCAGTGCAGATGCCACACACGACACCCTGCTAGATTTTACCAGGATCCAGTGGGTGACAGGTTTTGTTCTCTCTGCAGACCTTGGCCAAGCTGTACGTGGTCTCCATATCTGAGAGGAGGGTGTTATACTGCAAAAGAAATCAGAGTACATAAACTGGTTATCCTTGCTCCTGATATTGGAGGATGTCCCAGCCCATTGAGATGTTTTCTCTGGTCCCTTCCAAGATCCAGTGTGACCCTAACAGAGGCAACATGGACTCAATACCAGAGGGCCTGGGGCCAACAAGCAATGTGCCATTGTCATCCAAATATCCAGGCCCCACTGCAGCCTGGGATAGGCAACCTTTGGGTGGAAAACCCTGAACACAAGGATTTTGGCTTTGTGTAGAAGGTACCAAGCTATCGCCTTTTTCAAGGCAGATGGTGGCTGCCCGGTGGCATTTCTTAAATTCTGAGAGAAGCTTGTGTCTTCACACAGGGTGATGGCAAGGGACATCCTCTCTTGCTCTGTCCCCTTGCCACTTACCTCCTTCAGCTCACTCTCAGGCAGGGCTGCCCTCTCAATGACACTCAGCTTTTTGAGGATGCGGGTGACACTTTGGTCCTGGAAATCAGAGGTGTCAAACTGCCTGGCCCTCATGCCGTACTCCAGGGTGTGCTTGGACATGGCCAAGTTCTTCTCCAGCTACAATGAGAGAAGAGAAGTTGCTTCGGGGAGAAGACACAGGCCACCACTAGAAACACCACCTGGCATCCCATGACTGACACCCTCCCTATAGCTGCCTTTGTGGGTACCTCATGGGATGATGAGGGTTTTCAAGGAAAAGGCACCTCTTGGGTGAGAACATTACCCCTTTATGAGGGGCAGAGGCTGCCCTGGTTTTCAGAGCTCCTGTGAAACGTGCCTTGGGTACCAGCTGCCTTCCCTGGCTGTTGGCTCCCCCTGCGCAGCCCCAGGGTCATTCCCATACCATGATCTCCTTGTTGTGGTCGGTGATGTTGGTGTTGTAGGCCCAGGATGCCTCGGTGTAGGCGTTCCACACTTCCTCGGCCGTGCTGTTGTACTCGGACAAGAACTCTTTAGCTTGTGCCTCATCTGCTATTTTGTCTAGAGGAGGAAATAAACAGGGGAAGAAGCGAGGAAGGTCAGGAGAGTTGCAAGAGCACTATCCCATGGAGAAGCCATAGTTGAGCTTTTCCCAGAACTGCAGGTCCATCGAAGGATGCCACAACTTGGGAGCAGGCTGAGCCAAGAAATGAGGGCAGAGGGGCCCTGCTGGGGTGTCCCATTGGACAGACGATGGGATAACAGGACAAGCTGCATGCCCTAGATTCTCCCACATGAGCACAAAGGATACAACTGAGAAGAGAAACCCTTCACACCATGACTGATGACAACACTACACAGCTTCAGACAATGGCACCTGCCTCCTGGGAAGTAACACCCCGTGGGACTTCACTGGAGCTGGCTGTTTCTCTTTCCTGGTATGGGGACCACCCCACCCATAGCAAAGACCTCCCTCTGCTTCCACCTGTGGGTTAATGATGTCCCTTGGGGAACGTCTTCCTGACCCTCCCCACACCCGGGATGGAGCTGCAGCCTTACCAATGCCTTCAGGGTAGCCTTCGGGGACAGGGGGACGCCAGTCAAACTCAGGCCAGCCCAGCACCTCATTGGTCTTGTTGTTCTGCTCCTGAAGCCACTTGGTGACAGGGCTGAAATACTCCAGGAGGGGTCCAGCATCCATCTGACCCGTGCCAGTGAGATCCAAGAGGATATCCTGCCACGACTTCGAGGACCCAGCTTTCAACACTTCCCTGCAGAGGAGTGGAACAGCAAGAGCCAGCATGAGGCCAGGGGATGAATGGGAGAGAAACAGTGATAGTATCTCAGCATTTTAAGGGTTGAAGATGCTGTTCCTGAGTGGGACATGAACCTGGGAACTGCCTTTGAAGCCACCACCTGTCCTGCACGTGGGAACTGAGGACTCCCTGTCACACACTCATGCATTTAACACCCAGGGAATCAATAGGAGCCAACTGTGCTTTAGTGACCTCTTGTCTGGGTGGGAGCTCATGGCAGGGACAATAGCAATACTCTGGTGAGGACCACTCACCCCACCCCCGTGCTTCCATGTATTTCCATCCATCTATCCATCCATCTGCAAAGCTATTTCTCCAGTTCACTTTTCCTTCCTTCCTGTCTTCTTTCCTTCCTTTGCACACCATCAGCTTCCATGAACACATCTGCCCATGGCGATTTTCCTGACCCTCCTCTGTTCCCACCTGAGTTTGGCTCCAGCCTCTTTGGACCTGTAGATGTCACAGGTGTGGAGGGAACCACTGTGGTTGGCCGCCTGGCACAGCGCCTTGTGAAACTGGAACTGGAGGATGAAGCTCACGAAGTACCTGCCAAGGAAGCCCATGAAGGTCAGAACTGGGAACAAGGGGAAGCAGACAAGTCCCAGAGCTCAACCCCACCATTTATGGTCCCAAGTGTTGGGACATCTCTATGCCTTGAGCAGGAGCAGCACATGACAATCCCACCACAGAGGTGATCCCCTGCCCACTGCATCCCAAACCTTGGTCCCCTTGCCAACACTTCCTCTACCTGATGTAAGGAGTGTTCCCTGGGATGTGGTACTTTGCTCCAGGGTCAAAGTTGCTTTCATTCCTTGAAACCGGAGCACAGATGCCCTGGTATTTGGTTCTGTGGACAACAGAGAACAACAGCATGAGCATGGGAATAATAAGTGGTCAGAAGAATCAAATCAAGGAATGGGAAGGGTTGGCACAGTGCTGAAGAAATCTGCACAATTAGAACATGATTCCATGTATTTCCGACTGTCCATCCATCCATCCATCCATCCATCCATCCATCCATCCATCCCTCCATCCATCCCTCCATCCATCCATCCATCCATCCCTCCATCCACCTACCAATCCATCCTACCCACCGACCCATCTATGCGTTGTTCTTCCACCACCTCTTTGGCTACTTCTATGCTTTTTCTTTTCTTTCATCTTTTCTGCCTCTTTTCCTTGCACATCCCCAGCTTCCACACCCCCTTGGTGACTGTCCCCTACCTCAGATACCACCAGTCATAGTTGTAAAGGCTTGGGGGCGTGCGGCCACTGAACACATTCCAGCGCCACTGGTCAATGAGGTAGCCGAAGGGCAGGAAGGCAATCTTCTCCAGGGCCATCTTCAGCAGGTAGTTGATATTGCTCTCTGCATGAGACAGAGCCTGAACTAGGCTGGAAAGGAGTTTGCATAGACAGCACTACAGGCACCAGACTTTTAGTGGGCAAGAGGGTGAGTAGATCTGGGTGAGAAATGGGGACAGCATTTCAACACATAACCTTGCTCCTAGAGAAGGCTGTGTAGGACACAGGAGGTTTCTGTAGATACAGCTACTACCTGGGGCAACCTGTGCCTTTTACTGAGTGGGGACAGTGATAGTGACAAGTGTGGTGTCCCCTTGCCCTTAGCCCAGCTCTCAGAGTTAAAAGATCTTTGGTGAGTGTAACTCTTCACACTTCCACCCGGGGGCCTCAAGGTGAGGGGGCTTGGGGGAGTTTGATCTGCAGTCACACCACTGCAAAGGCTCTGATGGTTTAGACCCAGAACCAGAGTCAACTCTAGGACAGTCACCACCATATCACGAGGAGCACAGGGGATGGTCACATCTGTTTTTCCCCTCAAGGAAACCCGGGGAAGGAAGTTTGGAGAAAGACCTGCTGGAGACCCAGCTGAAGCTGGGGGATCAGACAGGGGGTGGCAGCACTGCCCTGAGGGGCTATTGGCTGCCATCACTATGGTGGCCCGGCTGCCAAGGGCTGGCAAGTCGGGCAGCAATGGCTTGAGGCAGGGACCATCTGCTTTGTGGTGTTTATGCAGCACTGGCCCAGTGCTCTTGGCTGCTGTGATGTCTTTCTTGTCATAAAACGTATTTAATGACATGGCAGGAGGATCCCGAGACTGTCCCTCCTCCACCAAGCAGCCGCCTGGGGCAGGTCTGGGACTGCTCAGTTTCCTTTGCTGCCATCTGCTTTGACGTGTTGGCTGAGGGGTGTTGGGTGGGGGAATGAAGCTCTTGCCAAGCTGGGCAGTGCTTGCAGCCACAAGTCCTGCCCTGCCGTGCTGGCTGGCAGCCGGACATGTCACCCGCCAACCGCCCTTGTGACTGTGCATGTGAGTGCTTGGTGCTGCCTCCGTAGAGCCGCACTGGGAGCTCCCGTGGTGGATGCTTCTTGGTGAGGGAGGGAGGGAGGAACGCTGGAAAGGTCAAAGCCAATCAAGCACAAAGATGTTGTTTCCAGGTTTGGGCTCTGATGGTGAAGAGGAAAGGCACAGACAAGCTCTGGAGAGCATCCCTCCTGCCTCACGGGTGAAGAGGATGGAGCCAAGAAGGGCTCTACCTGAACCCATGGAGACAAGAAGGGGTTGCGCGTGGACCCATAGAGATGAGAAGGGGTTGTGGCAGCTCTCAGCTGTATTGCCAGACTGCAACCCACCCTGGCATGTCCAAAACCCTTCCCAGTGCCATGGGCAGTGCCAGAGCCCTCCAGGTCACCCAGCTCCCCAGGGTGGCTGCCATACCTTCATCCTCAGTAGCATTGCTGAGGAGACCGATTTTCTGGAGGTGGCTGGGGGTGGAGACAGAGAGGGACAGGACATCGCCGATGGCCTCGTGGAAGCCAGGATTGGCCCCGCTGCGGAAGGACACGGGCTGGTCCTTGTATTGCAGGTAGTACTGGATGTGGCCCATCTCATGGTGCACTGTGAACAGCTGCTCCATGGTCACCGATGTGCACTGCTTGATCCTGCCACGTGAAAACAGCATTTCCTGAGCCCAGTGAGGGACCCCGGCTGCCTGTGCACCCCCTTGATGGGAAGGACTCCCCACAGTCCCAGAGAGGGTGGCAACACCGCACAGGGTAAGGGGAAGTAGAGGGGAAGGCAGGGCAGCGTTGTCACTCCAGACCTCACCTCAGAAAGTGCTGTATTGGGCTGCATGGCCAGGCTGGGGGTACCCAAAAGGGTGACTGCCAAGGGGGATGGAGGGGGGTCTTGCCCTGTAGCCCTGGGTCCCTGCATGTCCCCACAGACCTGAAGTCCTTGCGGTTGTAGAAGTCCCAGGCTGAGGCATGACACACCACCTCCCGCCCATCTGTCGGCTTCTCCAGCATGGACTTCTCCCAGAATTCAGAGGGCATCTCCAGAAGCCCCAGGGAGGTGAAGAACTCCTCCGAGACCCGGAACATGTGGGTGGCATTCCAGCCCTGGTGGGCAGTAGGCAGTGGGTTATGGCTGAGGAAGGGGCTGCCCGTGCCCTGGGCATTGCCTCCAATGCTCCCTCAGGACCGTGGGAAGGAGGTGAATTGCTCCCAGGGACTGAGGTCCTGCCCCTCTCACTGTGATGGGGAGGCCCAGCCCCAGAATTGGTGTGAACATCCCTAAAAAGTACCGAGCAATGGTGCTGGAGCTCAGCAGGGGCAGGAGAAGGGAGCAGGACTGATACCCAAGAAGCGCTTGGAGCTGTGTGATGGTAGGAACACAGCCCCCAGCCTGTGGACTGGCAGCAGTCCCAGTGCCTGCCCACTTTTCTCCACCTGCTGCCTCTTTGGTCATTGCCAGAGATGTAGCGAGACCATTTCTTTGTCCCTTCCCCCCCCAGACATGGATTTTCTGCTGTCCCCTATACAAGTATGAGAAACGACTCCCATGGGGTCAATGTCACGGTCCAGCTTTGGGCAACACCTTCTGTTTTTTCCCCCTAGTGCCCCCAGTGAGTCCCTCAGCCCATCACCTGCTGCACCATGGTGCTCGTGACATCAAGGTTGGGCTTCTCAGGGTAGGGGATCATCAGATCATAGATGTTGTTCCACTGCTGAGCCCACATGTTCCCTGAGAAGAGAAAATAGCTGGCGTAGAGCTGGTGGCAGGTCAGAAGAGAAACACAGTGACAACTGGGACCTCTCTGGCCTTGTGTGTGCCGTCTGACGCCACCAGCACCCCTGGGCACAGGCTGGTAGAGTCTCATCTCTTACCCAGGAGGTGAGCAGGGATGGGACCCCTCAGGTTGATGTATTTGGGCCCATAGCGATCATACAGCTTCCTCCGGACGAAGGCGTGCAGGTTGAGGTAGAGTGGCTCCAGCTGGCTGTAGATGTGCTCCAGGTCCTTCTCAAAGGAGTCTGAGTTGTACCAGGAGCGCCAGTAGCTGCCTGTGTCATCAAATCCTACCAAGGATACAGGGAAGACCTCTGGCTCCAGACCCCGAAGGTTGCCCCCACCACCCATCCCCAAAAGGTGGGACCAGGGACTAGCAGCAGGATTTTTCCCCCTTCCCTGAAGTGATGGTACCTGGGAAATAGAAGTTGGATGCCTGTCTGCATGTGGGGTGGGGAGAGCAGTAGGGCATCCCAGTGTCCCAGTCCTGATTTCCACCCCTGGTCCCTGACCACCCCCTGGTTGGGGATCCCCTTGGTTTGTACCATCCATCCTATAGGCCTTGTTGCTCAGCTTCACAAACTCCTCGTACTTGGGGCGCAGCGGGTTCCCCGCGGCATTGTGCCACCCCTCCCAGGCGTAGAGCAGCTTCTTGTAGCTGCGGGAGGTGGCCATGATGTCCGAGAGGTCTGGGACAAAGGGGACAAGCAGAACATAAGAAAGGGGCAGGAGAGGGGGCATGTGCCACAGCTCTGCAGAGGTGCCACCACCACATCAGACCCAGGTGCCCATCCTCACCCTGGGACAATCCTGATGAACATGAGTGGCACATGCCAACCCCAACCCACTGACGATGTGGGGACCAGGACAAAGTCATGGCCATGGGGTGCTCAGAAGCTGGCAGGATCAGGGGGACAGGGACCATACCTGGCTCCAGATCCCAGCAGGTGCCATTGGGCAGGCACACCTTGGCCGTGGAGTAGATTTTGTCCATGTCGCTCAGGATGGTGTTGTACTGTGGGAAAGGAAAAGACGTTGGGACTGCAAGGGGACAGGAACAGCCCTTCAGGAGGGATCTACAGGCTTCCCAGCTCTGGCGTGTGTGTCTCCGGGGGATGTGGGGAAGGACTGGTGTATAATCAGCATGTTTTTGGTGAGATAAGTGTGTTAGCACTCAGGGTTTTGGCAGGGTGAGAGTAGGGAGGCTCTTTGGGACAGACAATCCCTGCACAGCCATGCTCCAGAGAGGAGCTGTTTATAAAACTGTTTGTCAGCGGGGCCGTGGCACAGGCTGTTTATCTAAATGGGTTAAAAAAAATAGAAGAAAAGCAGGAGGATGAGGGGGATTTATTTCTGTGAACTTCAACAACAGCAAACAATAGCAACAGGAGGTTTCCTGGAACATGCCTGGGAAGCCCATTCCCAGGGAAGGAAATTCCTCTGCTCCGTCCCTCTCTCCACTCCCATTCCTCTGCTCCAGCTGTGCAGAGGGGATGGAGATTGGGACAATGGTGGCTGTGGGATAGAGCTGCCCAGGGATGGGCGAGACATGACTGATGTGCAGGGAGGAGACATGATGCTGTCTGTTATTTGGGAGAAGGCAGGGATGGGTTTCCTGGAAGGAACCGAGGCCGACAGTTCTCCGGAAGGGATTGTATCACTAGGCTTTGCCAGAGTTTTGGTGGGAATGGCTGTCAGGGAGCTGTGGGTCAGGATGGAAAGGCCTGTCCCTGTGCTTATGCAGAGGTGAGTGGCTGCCAGCCTCAGCCTGGGCAATATTTTCATGCATGGAAATCAAAATTCAGGTAAACTGCCCTTAAAGCTCAGGACTGTGATGGGGAAGGCTCAGGGTGTCCTGATGTCTCTAGCATGGAACTGTGTCACCAAGGCACAGCATTTCTTGTCTCATGGGGGAATCAGGAGCTGGGTGGCTGCATCAGCCCTTCTTTTCAGTGGGCTGCATACCTGATGAGCCCAGAGGGGTTGGGACAGCTGGCTCCAGCCATGGGCACAGCCTGGCCGGTCTCCAGGTGATGCCCAAGAGTGCTCTGCGTGAGCAGGAAATCTCCAGTTTAGCTCCAAGACAAGGTTAGGGCTGGGTAATAGGGCCAGCAGGCAGCCCACATGCCCTGAAGACAGCACCCCACCTCCTCCTCCTCAGTCACTGTGTACAGGCCAGCAACACCCTCCAAAATGCAACAGGTCAGCAGCAGAGTCTGGATGCTTGTGAAAAATCCCTCTAAGGGGTTTCGCAGCACCCCAGCCATGCCCAGGGCTTTCCCCCCACCTTGCCTACCTGCTCTCTCTCCTCCAGGGGCAGGTTGGAGGGTCCCAAGGTCTGGATGGAGCCAATGATTTTCCTCAGCTGGGGGTCACTGAAGTTATTCCACTTGTCACCATAGAGCTCCTTGGCTTTCTTCCCCCACAGCTCTGTGAAGTTCTGCTCCTCCAGTGATGCCTTGACCTGCATGGTGAGAGGGGACATGGGGGGCTCAGGACCAGCCCTGGGACATGCCACCACCCAGGCGATGGTTTGGGGGCCAGGGTCAGAGTCATGAGGGTTTGTGGGAGTCAGAGGTGCCAGGACATGGGGTGACAGGCAGGGCTGTCCCCCGTCCACGGCACCCACGGATAGAGACAGCAGCTTCCAGCCGGCACAGCAGTGTCCGCAGCCCCCGCTCGCCTGTGGAGCTCCTGATGAGCACCCGCTAAGGTGGCCTGTGAGTGTGTTCTGGAGGGAGCTCCAGGGTCTCATATGGGATGGGAATGCTGGGACTGGGTGTCCAGGCCATGCGGTCAGGGTGTCTGGGTGCTCCTGGGCTGGCTTTGACACCTGCCAGACCCTGGTTTCAGAAGGAGCTCTGAGGTCTGGCTTAATTTTATTTCTATTCCTGCTGTTTCTCACCTCCACAGAAGCCCGAAAGATAACTATAAAGGTGCCACATTCACCTTTCTCCTTCCTATATGTCCTCACTATGTCTGTACACTTCTATTTCTATACATTTCTCCCTTGGCTGTCTGAACCCCGTGACCTGTAAATGCCACATCTGGGGTTCACCCATTTGCTCTGAGTCCCCAGTTTTGGGTCTCTCACTGTCACCCAACTGCTGCCTGCCCCAGTCTCCCTTCCTGGGGCCATGGGCTGGCAGGAAGCTGCCGGCACTGTGGGGGATTATTTAGGCAGCTGGAGCTGTGGCCACGATTTTGGGATGGGGTGCATTGCAGGTAGTTGTATCCCAGCCCGGTCAGTGTCAGCTGTATTTTTGGGAAACTCTGATCTTTTGAGAATGTCCTGGCCCTGCACAGGTGGAGTGAGATGGTGCAGAGTGCCTGGTCAGTGTCCATGTGCCGTCCTGGTGTGATTTATGGAGCTCATTAGCTGTGACTTGTGGCATTTTTAGCCTTGCTCAAACACGCCTGGTTTGTTTTATTTTAATCTTCACATTCCCTCAGCAGGCAGCAGGGAAGGAAGGGAGTTGTGGTGCAGCAGAGTTGGAGGCTGCCCGAGGCAGATACCCACGCAGCTGTGGGACACGGGGGTGGGAATGCCAAAAGTGGCAGGTGCCCCTGGCTACCCAGCACTGCTCCCACCGCTTCCCTTGGACATCCCAGTGCCCACAGCATCACTGGTACCAACTGGCCCAATCCCCCAGCATGCCAGGATGTGCCAGCCCCACAGACACCCTGCTCTTGCATCACCTCTCTGAAGAGGGGATGCCTTTATGCCTTCCCAGACCCCTTGCAGAGCTGGAGGAAGCGGAGTCCAGCTGTGTTTTGTCTTCTCCTTGAACAGGCACCTGTGTTTGGTCAGGCAAATTGTACCCTAAACTCTCCTGACAGCTCTGGTGGAGTGAGTTGAGGTCAGTGGTGCTGCCTGAGACCCCCTTGCTGTGGCTGTGCCCACCAGTTCTGGCCCTTCACCCCCGCATCTGGGACCTCTCTCTGGAGGGGATGCCCCTGTGCCGGGCTCAGAAGCCCCTTGACACCCACAGCCCCAAAGCCTCCCTACCAAAACCCCCACCCCAGTCCCTCCCTGCTCCTGGGTGTATGGTGAAGACAGGATGCAGCTCAGGACACTGGGAGTGCCTTGGCCCAGGCACCTGCAGAAGTTCTGCACCCAAACAAGAGCAGCCCCCAAATCCTATCACCAGCCTCTTGCCCAGAACCCCAGCTTGCGAGAGATGGTGCATCTATCTGTCTGTCCAGCATCCCTCTGTCCATCCCTGCCCCTGCCTTTGGCCTCCTGCCCCTCATGTCCCTTTGTCACAGGGTCCCCTTTTGTGGCAGGCCCTGGAGCTGCCCATGCCCTGACTCAGCCCCTCTTGTGTTACAGATGTGTAGGGTTTGCCTGGCCCAATGCTTTCCCAGATCCCCCAAATCCAGCCTTTTGGGTCTTGCTGGCCAGCTGTTATTCCTTTAGCAGTCAGTGACTCCCCATCCCACCACACCTCCCTGCTGCCCCATCATGGACTGATCTCAGGGGTTCAGATCCCCTCCTCTACCTGGGCTGGCTTAGGAGCCTTGACATTGCAGGGAGCTCCTGGACATGATCCTCACACATTTAATAGCACATAAAGGGGGGAAACTGGTCTGGAAACGCCTTTTGAGAAAAGTCCATGCAAGGTGCTCTCCTGGCCCTAACCTTGGACTGTGTGGCTGGGGTGTTCCTGCTCAGCCCCAAGGTCCCCAGCCCCACCACATCTGCAGCTAGTGCTGGGCATCTGCCCAGACATCACGTCAGCTCGACAAAAAAAGGCTGAAGGGGCACCTGGGCCCTCTTGAGTGTCCTGCCAAATTGGCAGTGGCCAGACCTGGCAGTGATCTTTCCCCTGCGCAGGAAGACACATTTCCTTCCTGCACAGGGCACACTGTGCTCCCATCCCCACAGGATCCGGAGGGTTCAGGGCTCTGTGGCAGCTGCCATGTGATACTGGGCTCGCTGAACACACCAGGGTCACGCGTGGGCTGCACTGACCCTTGTGCACCTGTAGCCACAGGGCTGGCAGAGGTACCCCGAGCTGCACGCAGTGACTTGTCCATGACCCCGTGCTGGGGCCACCAGCGGCTCCCTGAGCACAGTCGGGGCCGGGGAAACCCCCGCAGCCTGCCCAGGCACTACCATCCCCTGGCCTGGGCTGTGCTGCAGCTCAGCCAACCGAGAGCAGACCCGGGGTTGCTCCTGCTCCCTGCCCCACTAAATGCAACCCAGACACATGGAAACCCCTGGGAAAACACACGCATGCCTGTGGGATGCACGCAGCATGTCTCCCCGCAGGGGCTCTGCCCGCGTGTAGCTGGGCTGATGTCTAATTCCCTATAGCCTGGAGTGCTTTCCCAAAGCTCTCCTTGTCCCCGCGGGCTGGGGACACAGGGACAAGAGGTGGCAGCCTCAGTCCCGATGCCACCCAGCTGCTTGTGCACTTTGGGCTTCTGGTGTCTGCCCCAAATGAAAACCCTCAGCACTGGGATGTGGTGACATCGGGCAGGGATGGGGACAGGGACAATTGACACCTGACCCAGTTCTGGGAAGGGGGAAAGGAAAGTGGAAGGTGCTGAGAGGAGGGAATCACCTCTAAAAATAACCTGGACTCTGCTCTGGGACCAGAACTGTCACTCTGGGGCAGAGTCTCTCTGAAAATCAATTTGGGGCAAAACCCTGCGGCTCCTGGACTACAAGTCCCAGCGCTGGTTTGACACCCTGAGGTGCTGAGACAGAAGCCCGCAGGGAGGAAGGGAACCACACCAAGTGTCTCCACCGTGACCCAGCCCCCCCAGTCCCCGGTGCCGGGGACACCCCCGTGGTAGCATCGCCCCCGTCCCGCCACCCACCTGCAGAGCAGCATTTTCGGCCGTCAGGTTGGTGTTGTAATTCCAGCTGGCCGAGACGCTCTCGAAGAGGACGAGCTCGGCCGTGGTGTTGTAGTCTCTGGCGAACGAGGTGGCCCCTTCCTCGGTGGGGGCATGCTGGGGGGGCTCGAGGCCGGACCGAAGGGCACCTGCCAGGCTCAGCCAGAGCAGCAGCCCCAGCGCCGGGGGCATCGCGGCGGGAGCGCTGCACGGAGGGGGCCCCGTTCGGTGCCTTCCGAGACAGCTTTGCCTCCGCTGCCGGCTGCTTATAAGCCAGCAGCTTTCGCGCAAACCCTGCCCACCGAGCCTGCCTCCCCTCGCAGATAAGACCGGAGCATTCTGCTCTCCCTTCGGCGGCTCCAAGGCTTGCGGGAAGGAGCGGGGAGCGAGCGCTGCCTTGGGGTGCAAAGTCCTTTTGGCTCCTGGCGCTGCCGGGAGGGAAGGGGAAGGGGCTGGGACAGGAGGGAGGGAAGGAGATGGAGGAGAATCAAGGGAAAGGCAGAAAAAAGAGAAAGGAGAAAGGCTGGGGTGGATGGGGTGGGTGAGAGGCAGCTCCATGCCTGCAGGGTCCCAGTCCCCTCCTGACTTGGCTCAACTGGCCCTTGGCAGGACATCCATCTCTCCACGCCCGACAGACGCCCCTCAGCAGCAGCCCGGCCACAAGGGCAAGCGCAGGAGGGAAACTGCTCCTGTGGGACGCAGCCAAGGTCCATCTCACGCTGCTTCCTGCCAAAGTGACCCCCTTCCCGGCATAACCTCATTTTCTGAAGAAACAGAGTGTTTCTCCCGGCTGTGAAGGAAATCACTTCACATCACACCAAGTGGTTTGGACTTGGAGGAATTAGGCTGATGACAAACGAGTAACAAAAAGTTCCTTCAAAATGAAAACCAGACCCATGTTGGGGGCTCGATAGTTCCTTTGTTTTGTTTTGTTTTCTATTTAATCAACCAAATCCCTTTTCCCTAGGGCCTGACCTCAGGCCTGGGAATGGTGCCTGGGCTGAACTTAGGCTCTGGGCTGACTGAGCCCATCACTCCTTGTTGGAGCAACCAGCCCATAGGGACACAGTGAACACCTGCGACAGAGAGAGCTTCTTTTGGGGGGAACAGAGGGAAACCCCTTGACCTTTTGTCCCTGCTGGGAGCTGCAGAGCAGCTGGACACCAACCATCACAGCCCCTTGGAGTGAATCACTGGGATGAGTCCATGGGGACAGTGTGGCCACTCAAAAAGGGACAAGACCTCTTGTCAGCACTGGGGACCCTGTGGGGTGTGCAGAGACCTTTCAAAAAAAATGGACTTAGAAGACTGAAACCCTCTGATGTCTATTAAACCTCACTCCAAAAATCCCAACTTCACACCTTGTTCTAGCACCTTCCACCTGCACAGGCTGATGTGGGCACATGAAAATTCTTCATCCCCCTGACTCCAAGCCCATGACACCATGGGGGTGCTGCACTGGCACCACCTGCAAGCCTGGACATCATGGAGCTGGAGACAAAGTCAGCATGTGCCTCCAGCCCCCCTTGCTGACCCCTTTCCCCACCAGCCACAGTTCTCTGGGAAGTCCAGTTTACTGGGAAGTTGGAAAAAAATGGTTGGTTTGGCTCCAATTTGGCTGGAGACCAAGCTCCAGTGAATGGAGATTTCCTGGCCCCCTCCAGTCTCCATTCCCAGCTGCACCAGGGAGGAGTTTTCCCGGCTCCGGGTCGTGGTGCAGCCTCTGGCACCAGTGGGAGTTTCAGGAGAGCGGCGAGGCTGAAACAGTCCATGCAATGTCACTGGTGTCCAGAAATCCCAGCATATGAGGCCTTTTCCAAGGCTGATGTGTCCAGTGGATGATCCTGCAGGAGAAGGGCAGCGCTCCATCATTTTACACAAGAGTGTCGTCCAAGGCTGGTGCAAGGTGGGCTGCTGCTGCTGCTGCTGCTGCTGGACTTCACCTGGGGGAAGTTCCTCTCAAAGGCTGCATTTCCAAGGACGCCCACGGCTCTGTGTCATCCTATCCTATAAAACTCCAGCTGCATCAGGCAGGAAAATATCCCACGTGAAGGAGAGCACTGGCAAGTGACGTGGCTGTTGGTCCAGGAAAGCAGGTGTAATGCCTTCAAGCAGTCAGATACTCACTTCTACCTCTGTGCTGCCCCAAATCCCTTCTGTGCTCCAGCATCCACCAGGGATGGGTTCAGAGTCACCTGCGGGCATTCTGTGGAGCAGTGGGACCAGTTCCTGCTCTCCCTGCCCCTCTCAGGGGTGCTGGGGTGGGTGATGGACATCCATCTGCTCCCAGCCGGCAGGGCACCCAGCGCTGCCAGCACCACAGAGGGGCAGGAGACACTGAAGAATGTGAAAAATGCGTTGCCACGGAGACGGATGCAGAACCGCTTGTGGGGATGTGGGTTGGGGGACGCTGGACGAGACGCGGTGTCCCCGGCAGCTGCCCTGGGCCAGAGGATGCTTCCCATCGGTTTGCATCACCATCATCACTCCGTGGAGACTTTGTCCTCCCCCTCCCTGGGGCGCGTGTGAGCGGACGCGTGTGCGATGGCCGGACTGTCACCGCAGCGCATCGGTGGTGACACCGCGGCAGTGCCTCACACATGAAGGAGCAGGACTTGCTCTCAGCCTTTTGGGTCAGCTCCTTGGCTTGCCAGATCTGCAAAATCTTCCTGCCCACAGTCAGCAGTGATGCACTCGCTGGTGCAGCCCAGAATTCTCAAAAGAAAGAAATAAGGAATTTTGACAGCAAATGTTTCTTAGGGGAGCTGCAAGGTGTCCATGATGGTGGTGTGATGGGAGATGGTGAGCAAGTGTGGTGGAGCAAAGGAGCAGGGATTTGGGGGTGGTCCTGGTGCTGGCTGGGAAGATTTGGTGATTTATGTGGGAATATCCCACCCCTAAGGCCTCTGGTTGGGGATGCTCAAGCTCATTTCCCCCTTCTTTCATTATAAACCACATTTTTGGCTTCTCCATCCCACCATTTCTCAAAGGGTTCAAGGTTGCTTCATAACTTCTGTCTGATCCATCTCTCTGAAGAACCAAGGAGTTTCTGGAGGAGAGAGAAAGGATTCCCTTTTGCAGAGAAATTATTCCTTCCTTATTTAAACCCCAAAAGAGCTTTTCTTAGTCCAGACTGCAGCCCTGTGTGTCAGTTTTCCTGGTGGCTGTGGTTTCATGGGCATGACGACTCCTGCACCTGTTGGTACAAACCACTGCATTGAGAATTTTTTCCTCCCTCTCCAGACCCTGAATTTAAAGGCTGCTGCTTTATTTACTGATGAACTCAATCAATTATAGTGTATAATTCGCTAAGCTGCTTTCCCAGCTGTGGTGACGCTGCCATGAGGGAGAGGGGAAAAAACACCCCTCCAGTCAAAATTTTTCATCTAAACAAACAGCTTTTTTTCTGATCCTTCCAAAAGAATAAAAGAAACACCCCAAACAGTCAGGCTTTTTACCATTTATTTCAGACTTCTGATTGCTAAAATAATTTTCAGTGGTTCCAGTGAGCGTTGAGGCTGGTGGAGCCCCTTGATGTCACCTGGATTTGGGGACTGTAATGGCAAGAGGGACCCAGAAGTCCTTGCTCCTGCTGTCTGACTGCAAAAGGTCTCTGCTGAGCAGTTTTGGCAACACCGTGAGGCTGTTTCCAGCTTTTCCCTGGATTTAAGGTGTGTTGAAAGCCTGGTGTGTCCCCTCTGAATGGGGATGGGGGGAATGGGCTGTGGGGGAGCTCACCCTGGCCCCATGGCAGCAAATGTTGCTTTATCACGCAAAGTGCACACTCAGTGGAATGCAGCAGAAAGCTCCTTATCATCACAATTTCCACCCCACCCCATAAAATCTCTTTCCAGCACACTCCTGCCCTAGGACAAGGGTTTATTGTCCCGGGCAGACTGGACCTGCTGCAGGTGTGGGGACACACGTGTTCCGGGCTGGCTGCACGGGGCAGCCTGGAGAGACCATGTGTTTTCTCCAGCTGGGCGGCTCGGTGGGGCTGGAGGTGAGTGGGAAGGGGATGGACACGTGGTTTTCACCATCAGATCTCCTCAGCCTCATTCCCAGACTGGGACCAGTGCCAGCAGCACTGGGATGTGCCCATTGCACAGAGAGCCCCGAGGATGTGCTGTGACACTGCAAGGCCCCGAATATGCAGCGCGCTGAAGGCTCAGGGCTCCTAAATGATTCCCATGTTTTGGGAGGGTCCTAAATAAATGTAAGATCCCAATAGTCCAGCCCTTGGGGAGCCCCCAGCCACAGTGCAGGATATGTGCACCGTGCCGGGCACAGTCAGGAACATCAAGAAGTAAAAAACTGGCCAGAAACCACTGCTAGTTCTTCATCCTTCATCCTTCATCTGTCCTCCTTCATCCCTCCTCCCTCCACCTTAATTTCTCATCCTTCATCTCTCATCCTTCATTCTTTGTCCTTCATCCTTCATCCCTTATCCTTCATCACTCCATCCCCCATCTTTGCCACTCAGCCAGAGCTGGGCATGACACAGGGTGAGCAAAGAGGCCAACGTGTTCCCTCTGCACCCATCAACCCAATAAAACATGGCAAAGTCCATTATTCCCTTTTCCCCCCCGCTTCTTTAATAAATGAAAACAATCCCAGCCCCGAGGCGAGCGAGCGTGACTGTTCTGGGAGCATTAATCATCCTCTGGGAGCCCAGCGCGGGTTATCGCCACTGTTTATCCAAGCTGCTATTAAAAAATCGCCATAAATGCGCCTTCAGCCCCTTCTGAAGGAGATGAAGTGCTTGCAGGGGCTGCGCTGGGCTGATCGTATCGCCCGCCCCACGCAGCAAAGTTGTGTTCCTGGCGAGGAGGAGGACAGGGTGCCTTAATTGCTGCCAGGAGGAGAACCAGAGTCTTTCCCAGCTGATTTGCAGCCTGGTAAGGAGCCAGGTTTTTGAGAAAGCTTTGTCCCATCTGGGAATTACCTGTTTTTCAGCCTTCACAGCATCCCAGGGAACTGGAGATCAACCCTCTTGATGTGACCCAGTGCTTAATCCCAAGCCACCCCTCAGTTACCCTCTTGGCAGCCACTGAGGCTTCCAACATGACTGATATTATTTCTCTCATATTTAGTGAAAAACCGTTAATTTAGCCCCAAGTTTGGGATTTCACACGGAACAGCAGCAGCTGAGGTTGTTTCAGGCGGCACCTTGGCTCCTCTGAGGCAGCTGGGCTCTTGAATTGCAATCCTCGGGGGAGGCATCTTACAAATTAGCATTTCTTAGCAATAAAAATTTGATTTAGGAAGGAGAAGAAAGAAACCAATCAAAAGAAGTTAGATCAGCAAAATGGTAATTTAATAATCTGTGGTGGAGAGAGGGAAGCTGCCCATGCCAGGTTGGGAGGAGCAGTTGGGCAAGGACAAGAACTGCTGGTTTTACCATGAATTATCAGTTGATGATGCTCTTATTGATCCCTGGATTCTTGACAGCCCAGGACAAACCTGGAATGGGTGCCAGGCTCGGCCAATAGCTGTGGCTCTGGAGCAGCATCTCCAGAGCCACTTCAACTCACTGATGTGAGGAAGCTGTGGCAGTCCCGAGCACACCTGAGCATCCCTGAACACCTCTAAGCGTCCCTGAACATCCCCCAAGCATCCCTGAGCATCCCTGATCATCCTCAGGCAGCCCCAAGCATTCCTGACCACCCCTGAGCATCGTTGAACATCCCTGAACATTCCTCAGCAGCCCTGAGAAGCCCTGAGCATCCCTGGGAGGCCTTGGGCAGCCCCGAGCAGCCCAAGCAGTCCCAAGCATCCCCTCAACCTGCAGGTCCATGCCAGGACAGCCAGCACTGGTTCTGGTCCCTGGCACATCCCCGCCCCAGCAGTGCCGGGAGGATTTCATTACCTCCAGCTCGGGGAAAGCTCAGGCAGATTTAATAAAGCCATTATGCCCCTGGCAATGCCGTTAATTAAAGAGCTTATTACAAATGGCTGCTGATCCCTGGTAAGAGGAACTCGGCAGTGAAGCGGCTCGTTTGTCCCCGAATCAGCTGCCACCGTGGCCCCTCAGCAAACACTGCCATTGTCCCTCCTGTGTGGATGGGACAAGATCCACGTCCATTTAATCCTGAAGGCTTAAGGGCTGCTCTCTTTCCTTGTCTGCTGGAAGTTGAGATAGTTCAGCTGGACACATGTTTATAAACATTTCTAAAGCTGTTTGGTATTGGGTTACACAGTGCTGCTCTCATCAGGGCGAAACTTTATGTCTTGCCAAGTATCTTAAAGGATGAATCCCCAAATCTCATTCCCTTTGAGGATTTTCCAAGGGTCTCAGCTGGGCTGTGGTGGGCGGTATCCTCCCTCTGCTCTGCCCAGCGCCCCGGTCAGCCCATCCCAGCCGTGGCACAGCCCAATGGCTCAAGGTTTGCAGTTTATGGTGGCTTTTATGGCTTTAGCAGATGACTCTGGTAAACCATTTTCCAACCAGTGATAAAGCCCCAGCGCAGGCCAGGTGGCGATAGTGGATCCCCTGGCAGCGCCATTCCCCGTATCTCGTACCTCACCTCCCTCTGCTCGGGGTGGTGGTTCTGGGACTCTGCCCCGGGCTGCAGCAGGGTCCGGACTTTGCTGTGGCTGGGTCAGGTCTCCATCAGGCTCCGGGGCTGCACCGGGGTTGCAGCTCTGCTGAATCATGCCGTGGTGGTGGAAGTGGGTCCCCAGCTCCTGGGGTTTGTGCCCCACGGCACAAGTCCCTGGTGGAGGGGAGAAGGGAGTGGGGATGTTGGTGGGAGTCTCAGCCGGGACTTCAGGTGCCTTTACTCACGGTTTCTGTGCGGGTGAGAGCAGCCCCGAGTGCCCAAGGGAAGGGCTGGGGGAGCAGCCCGGCACCCCAATAGAGGCTGTTACACCTGATCTTCTGCACCAGGGGAGCACCAGATCCCACCAGCCACTCCAGGTCCCGGGATGCTCCAAGCTGCCGTGGGTGGTCCAGGGCAGAGGGTGCTGCAAACCCGGCCCTGGGTAAGGGTGCGCTGGCTCCCATGGGTGCTCCGGCTCTGGGGGCGCCCCGGGTCCCTCGGGGGGTCCAGCCCTAAGGATGCTGCCGTTCCCACTCGGTCTGTGCCTGGTCTCTCTGTCTCCTACGGGTGATCCAGGGCCGAGGATGCTCCAGATCCTCGGGGCGGTCCCTCCCTCCCCAGGGCGCTGCGAGCCGCGGGCTCCGGGTGACATCTAGTGGTGTCACACACAGGGACAGACACAGGGACAGCTACAGGGACACGGACACACAGACACGGCGCGGGGCGGGGACAGGGGGGGAGGGAAGGTGTGGGTGGTCCGGGGGCGCTGCTCGCCCCGGTGCGCAGCGCTGAACCCCTGGGACCCTGCAAGGAAGAGCTGAGATGGGGACACCCCTCTTCTCCCCCCAGTTCGCCTTACTTCCTCTCATATCCTTTCTCCAGGATCCCTCGGGGATTTCCCATGGGGAGTGCAGGGTGCGCTCGGTGGTGCTGAAGGGCTTGCGGTGGGGCAGACGGCGGGCGGGCGTCGTGTCACCCCTCTGCCATTCCCCGATCCACCAGCCCAGCCGAGGGGTGCTGGCTCCCAGGATGTCACTCCCGTGCTGCTGGTGGGCGCAGGGATGAGCCAGATCCATGCAAGACCCAAACACAAGTGGTGACAAAGCCCCTGTGCAGGGGACAGTCGTTGGGGTTGTGCAGGGAACAGTCCCTGGGCTGAGCCGGTAGGGCCTGGGGCGTCCTGGCCTGTTTGGGGCTGGGGTGTCACAGGGTGCAGGGGCTCAGGTGGGTGCCTGGAACAGCTATGGGCTGGGGGGGGTCGCACACACTGTTAGTGACTCACCTCCTTGGGGACTGTCCCCAGAGTACCCAGACCCCACTTCACAGTGATCCCACTCCTGCAGCCCCCCTGCCCCCGCTCCCGCCCGCAGTGACACCCTCCCTCTGCGGCGCTGCCGGGGGTGCAGCTCCCCCTCGCTTTGTCATCGCTCCGTTGCCGTGCCAACGCGGTGGCCCTGTCCCTGCTCAGACACTGTCACCGCTGGGCTGGCACAGGCAGCACCACCCGGCACCCACAGGTAGGGTTGGGGGACACGGGGGAGCTGCGTGGGTGTCTGCCTCCAACGCCCCCAGTACATCGCTCAGACCCTCCTCAGCTATGAACTGAACCCCCTCCCCTGCATGTCCCTGCATGCTCCCCTGCATGGGAGCCTATAGCCCCCATCGAGAGCAGAGACAGTCCCTGACACTCCCCTGGGATTTTGGAGAGTCCCAGCCAGAGGCCACAGCGCGGGGCTGCCGGGCTGTGGAATGTGCACACGGCATCCTCCCCCCCAGGGTACGTGGGTTAACCAGATTTAACCAGAGAAAAAACCCCACCGAAAGTAAGGAACACTGGATTTGCCCTGGGAGGGGGGAACTGGGGCTGTGCTTGGGGGTGCAGGGGGGACCGAGGTTGGGAGGGTAACAGGCAGGTCCTGGCGAAGATATCCAGTCACCTCCAGCTTTCCCAGCACTCAGTGATGGCTAATGGGCAACTCAGAAGATCCCATTCCCAACAGGCACACCCTGTGTCCCACTGCCAGGGCCTGTGGTTGGGGGTGCTCGTTCCCTGTCCCTCCATCCTCGGTGCTGTTGGGGACTGTGGTTGCCCTGTGTGAGTGCCAGCAGGACCAGATGTTTGCATCTGGTGGGAGGGCAGGACAGGGCTACATGGGTACCGTACCCATTTGGGACCCCCAGAAGTGCCAGCAGCCCCTTGGCATGATGAGAGTTTGGGGGAGGCTGTTGTGATATGGGGGAGCCGGTGCCTCTTGCTGTTCCCCCCAGCCTGGTCCCCCTGCCTGTCCCACAGAGCACCCATGGCCCCAGGCAGTGAGGCTGGACACAGGCGGCCTTTGCAGTGCAACTTAATGGGATAAACCAATTCCCTTAACCCACTTAACTGGCTGATCCAATAAAGGTGGCTGGGAATAAAGTGCGTGCGTGGTCTTAATGCATTCCCCCTCTCCACGCTCCCCCGGTCCTGGCAACAGCGTGGGTCTGTCTGCCACAGCTGGCAGGGGGCTCCTCCCTAGAGGCAGCGCAGTGGGGCCGGGGCAGAGCGGGGACGTTGGACCCTGGGACTAGGACCTGCTGGCTCTGGGTGACACGGAAGAGGAGAGGTGGCTGTGACAGTGGTGGAGGTGGCTCTGATCCATCGAGGGATAAGCCAGCACAAAGCACAACGCAGGTGAGTTGTGGGAGCCATGGGAAGGGTCTCTGGTGTAGCTGTGGTTGGGTGACACCATGTGTTTGTCCCCCCCACCAGCACAGACGTTCACTTGGCCCCACGTCCTTTGTCATGGAGGGGGTCCCTTGCTTGCCCCTGCACTGCCTTCCTCTGTCAGGGTTTGGGGGTTGCTGTGGGGGTCTGGGAGTGGGTGGGCTGG
>VWZW01003805.1:94570-169051 GCA_013397115.1 Edolisoma coerulescens | reverse complement strand
GGCATGGAATGGGAGGGATGGGGATGGAGGGATGGGCATGGAGGAAGGGGGCAGGCAGGGCATAGGCAGAGGCAGGAGGGTTGGGAAAAAGGACAGGAGCAGCCAGGCAGGGACAGGAGGATTGGACAGGAGTCCAGGAGCAGGCAGGAGGTGCAGGAGCAGGGGGTGGGTGTGCCGTGGCGGCTGGGAGCCACCTCCAGGTGTGGGTGACGCAGCGAGACCAGGAAGCGTCCGGCCCCGTGGCGGGTGAGGGTGGGGCGGACGTGCCGGACGCCGCTCGGAGCAGGACCCTACCCGAGGGCCGGCCAGCCGGGACCTGCTGTCACTTGGGGCCGCTGTGGCTTCGCTGCCCCCTCCTCTCTGTCCCTGCAGGCTGCCATGGATGGGGCCCCGCCGCCCACCAGCCCCACCGGGCTCTCGGCGTACGTGGCCGTGTCGCAGCTGCTGGGCCTGACACTCCTGGCCGCCACAGGTGCCTGGCTGGGCCGCTACCGGGGCGGCGTGGCCTGGCACAGCCCTCTCCAGTTCAACGCCCACCCCCTGTGCATGGTGCTGGGCATGGTGTTCCTCCAAGGTGACGGTGAGCAGGGTGGTGGGACACGTGCCCTGTCCAAGCTGCAGCCTCCATAGCCTGGAGCTGTGGTTGGGCAGGGAACAAAGGGGACATAGTGGTGACAAAAGACACGGGGAAGATGCTCCAGCATCCCTGGGCGACGGTGGGTGCCACCCAGGGAGGTGGGTGAGCCCTGTGCATGCTCATGTACCCTCTGTGCGCAGCTCTCCTGGTGTACCGGGTGTTCAGGCACGAAGCCAAGCGCTCCACCAAGGCGCTGCATGCGCTGCTCCATGGCCTGGCACTGGTCATCGCCCTCGTGGGTGAGTGCTGGGCTGGGCTGGGCTGGGTGGATTGGGCAGGATGTGGCCCTGGTGGTGACGGGCTCTTCTCCGCAGGCATCATTGCTGTCTTCGAGTCGCACCGGGCCAAGGGCATCCCCGACATGTACAGCCTGCACTCCTGGTGTGGGATGGCCGCCTTCGTGCTCTACCTCCTGCAGGTGAGGGCTGGGGAGCCCCAGGCGCCCCGGGAGGGAAGGGACTCTGCAGCGCCTGTGACATCTCTGTGTCCCCACAGTGGCTCCTGGGCTGTGGTTTCTTTCTGTTCCCTGGTGCCTCCTTCTCGCTGAGAGGATGGTACAAGCCCCAGCACATCTTCTTTGGCATCACCCTCTTCATCCTCTCCATCACTTCCTGCTTGTTGGGCATCACCGAGATGCTCCTCTTCAAAATCAGGTGGGTGACCAAGCTGGAGCGGGGGGTGCCCCCCCAGACCACCAGCAGAGGGATGCCCCAATCCCTGCTCAATCTGTGGCTCTTAAATCTCCCCTCGAGGCCTTTATTTCTGCTGCTGCTGAGTCACCAGATGATGTTTAACAAGGGGCTCGATCCTGCAACAGCTTTGGGAATGTGGATAAAATGCCCAGTGCCACCTCCCTGCGTCCAGGTGTTTGCAGAACCACCCAGGACACTCATGTCCCTGAGGCCTCTGCCCTCACAGCTGGAGGACACAGTGATGGCCCCAGCTGCACACTGGGGTCCCCCCAGCCCCAGCACTGTGGGGACAGGGCTACGGGGGCACCCCAGGAGCCACTTCCCTCTGGCAGGGAGGGTATTTGGCTGCCTATAGCCCTAGTACAGGACCGTGCCACCAGCTTCATCTGCTGTCACCAAGTGTCTCTCCCAAAAGTGAGCAAAACACCAACACTCTTCTCTTGCTCTGATTTGGGGGAAGGGACCTTTCCCAAGGTGTATGCCTGAAGGATGAGGATGAGGAGAGGGTCCCAGCCAGGGCAGGGACAGGCTACCCATCCCTTAAGGCTTAAGCATCCCTCTCCACCCCCCCACAGTGATTCCTACAGCCATTTTGTGCCTGAGGGCATCCTGGCCAACACCCTGGGGGTGCTGCTGGTGGCCTTTGGGCTGGTGGTGGGCTACGTGCTGACACGGGAGGAGTGGAAGCGCCCTCCGCTAGCCGAGGAGATGGCCCTGTCCATGGACTTCAAGACCCTGACAGAGGGCGAGAGCCCCGGTGGTGGCAGCCAGTGACGTCCCCAGCTCCTGGTCTCCGGCATGGGCTCCTTGTGACATCTGAAATGTTCCTGTGCGCCCTGTCCCTCGTGGTTTGCATCTCTGCCCAGCCCAGGGTGACGACAACAGCTGGGGAAGGACACACTTGGTGTAATGATGCCCCCTGGACTCAGCCTCGCTTGGCCTTAATCATCCTTGGCTCTGCCCTGCCCAGCCCCTGGTGACCCCCAAACCCGTCCCAGCTCTGTGGGAATGGCAGTGCTGTGGGCAGGGGCTGGCAGGGGCACAAAGGAAAGGGGTCTCTGGGATCTTTTCTGCTCTGGGGACAGGGAGTGGGAGCACAGATTTCTGCACTGTGGGCGGCCAAAGCCTACAGCCTGCTCCCCGTGGGCAGAGGGGATGCTTGTCCCCACTGGGATGTCCCACTCACTGGCAGCCCCTCACCCTCCAGCATGGCCACTTGTGGGGGACGCTCCCCTAAAGGCCTCTCCAGGAGTGACCCTATGCCTGTGCAGGTTCAGCAGCTTCGTGTCTGAAGTGTTTTCTCCCCACGCATGATGTGTTTGCTCAGTGAATGCTCCCGACCTAATAAATGTTTGCAGCTAACCCCGTCCCCCTCCTGACTGCCCCCCCATCACAGTTGTGGGGTACCCTCGAGCTCCCACATGCCGAGGGCGGCCGGGAGAGGAGCTGCCTGAGGGGCTGGGGAGGGTGGGTGGGCGTCAGGGGTGGTATTGTCCTGTCCAGCACTGCAGACCTCAGTGGTGGCCGTGTGAGTGACCCCATGGGGACATCTCCAGGGTCTGGCCACGCACTGGATGTTATAATTATTATCCACTGTATTATTATATGCCTTTTGCTGGTGGCAGCAGTAGCGCTGCCTCTGTCGCCTCCCGCTCCTGGGAGTTCCCAGGTCCCTGTCCCCACCCCCATGCAGTGACTGTGAGACCCAACCCTCACACCATCATTTCCTGAGAAGCATCAGAACACTCCTTCACTGCCCCCAGCGTGGGAAAAACAGCAGCCCAGACACAATTTCCAAGTGTTAACCATTTATAAATAAGTACATTTTTTCATACATACAGTTTTCATTGTACAGATTACAATCTGTATACATTGGGAGGGAAATGCATTCTTTTGAACTTTTCACATCTATCTCACAGCTCACATGTACAGACAAGAAAACTGCTCAAGCAAATACAGCAAAGGAAAAAATATGTTTTCTTCTTTCCTTAGAGATGAGAGGCGAAGGCCTCTGCTGTTGGCAGGGGCTGCTCTTCCCACTGCACAATATCACAACTGTGTGGTGTTCAATATATCAGAGAGAACAGAACATGCATTGGATAATATACTGTACAGAGAGAAAGTACTTTACATCAGAATTATAGAAAAGCTAAAGGAAAATTTAAGTGTCTTAAAGATCTTCCCAGCAAGTGTCTCAGAGGATGGCAACCAGGGAATTGTACAAAGCACAAGGCGGGTGTACTGGACGTGTCTGTACCCAACTCAGAGCCTCTCGGATGTGAAGACAGGAAGGAGATGGAACGCTAAATGCAACACTATGGCAAAGAAAAGGCTGGACAGGGATGAGCCCGGCAGTACTGGCAGAGTCCACACGAGTCTCTGGGTTATCGGTGTAGCGACACAATGGACTTTAGGTAGCACACAGTGCTGCTCTCAGTGTCTGGCTGAGCAGTGCACAGCGAGGCAGACCTGTGGAGACCCAGCTCCATGGGCACGAGGCTTTCCCACCTACCCATCCCAACCCTGACTTGCCTCCCCACCGCCGTCCCTGGATAGGATCACCCAAAGGGACGAAGTCTTTTGGCAAAGCAGCCCTCTGTTTTCACAACCACAGGATGCGATCCCCTCAGATGGGACCTGGCTGCTGACTCCCCAGTACCGTGACAGCTAGAAAATGAGCAGGAGGAAGGATACGGTGGGTGGGCTGGGTGTCTGTTGGCTTTCCTGGTGATGGCTGCGCTCGCTGTGCTCCTCTCAGGTCGGTCTGTACCAGTTGTGGTGAGATCCAGCTGTATAGTCAAGAGTTGGACACGAACGCATCTTGCTAAAGAATTGAGCCCTTAGTGGTTTATATTAGAAAAAAGAGTTTGATTGAATGAAAATCCAGCAATTATTCACACAAAGCTGAAAAAAACGCAGATTCACTTTCAACCATTGTGCTTTGTGTCCAACACACCCCCCACCAGCCTCCGCAGCGCAGCCGGCATGGGGTGAAGGCATTGATTTGCAGAGGTCCCAGCAGGTACAGCAGCTCTTCCCCTAAGCCCTTGGGTGAACACCGATATCCCGGCAGAAGAGTTATCTTGAATTCCCAAGACTACAGCAAAGTACAACCACCAAGGAGCTCGCGACAGCTCACTATGGACCCCCGCGGGCAAGGAAGGCGGAGGACGAGCAGGCACGCTGGCTTGCTTGGTTCTCTAGGTAAGGCGGAGCTGGCACTTCGGTTTTAGCTAGACTTCTCCTGGTAACCCTGAATATACAGCAACCTTTGTAAAGGGGCCTGAATTACTCCCAGTTTACTACCCACCCTGGTTTCAGACCTAATCCCAGTATGACTCCGGTGTTTGGCATACGCACGCTCACGTGTTCACACCAGCCACACGGTTCTCGTTGCAGCCAGGTTAAAGAAAAATAACCACAAAGTTCAGTGCTCGGACAGACCCAGCTAGGCATTGGTGCCACAGCAGACAGACAGATGGACAGACACGTCTTGGATTGTTGGAGCCGGCACAGTCCTCCCAAACAGTGACACAGAGAAGGCAGCTCAGGCTGTGCCTTCTTTGGAGACGGATCCCAAAGGATCTGTCTTTGTAAAACCCTCACTTTCCTAAGCACTTTGATGCCCACTCAAGACTATGTCCAAAGCCCTCTGATGCCACTCCCAGCCTGGCTGGGGGGACCCTGCAGAGCCCCCACCAGGTAGGTGTCCCCTCCCCTGGGACCACAGCATCCTCCTGACCTGGGAAGAAAGATTTCAGCTCTGTGGCGGCACGCCCGGGTCTTGGAGCAGCCACAGGTGAGGATGAGAGACACCTGGTGGGAAGGCTGGCTAAAGAAAGGGGTCAGCTTCAGCATCACTTTTGGCATTGCCTTCCCCATGCACCCCAAGAAGGAAAACTGGAGTTTCAATGTCATCAAGAACCTGCTTTACTCGGTGCACCCAAAATCCTACTTGCTCGAAGATGGGGCTTGCCAGTGGTACCACTGCAGCTGGGAGGGCATGAAGGCACCAGCTGGCAGCATTGTCCTGCATCTTAATTACTCAAAGAGTAATTAAATACATAGCACAGATGTACAGGACAGCACAATGTCTGAGTGTGATCCCACAGTGTGGCCTGGGCTTGTCAGACCTAGACCTAAGAGTAGAGGATGAAGGGCCCTCAGGGTGAGATCTGACCTTGTTCTCCCCCAAGCACAATGGGGCCATGCCAGCACAACATGGAATGACCTCTGCTTCTCCTCATGCAAAGCCCAAATCATGACTTTGAAGACACAGGGGACTGAGCAAGAACAGCTTTTCCAGGAAGAAATGTGCTTCTTACCCACCCAGTGACCACAGCAGCCACCCTGCCTCGACTGTCCCTAAGAGAATTGCTGGGGAAGTACTTTAAAACCACTGCAAGTAATTTTGTATTCAAAAATTACTCAATCTGTTGATGCTTATATACAGGAGTCAGTTCTTGTGCTATAAATGTTATTATTCATTGCTTCATTTCTTTTCTTTTTTCTTCTTTTTTTTTGAAAAATACACTAAGAGACATGAGCTGTTTTGCTATTTTTCTAGTGAAGACACTACTCACGCTTAAATATCCAGTATTTATCATAGTAACAAATTCAAACAGTAAAGTGCACCCATTTACAGAGAGAACAGATGGAAAACCATTAGTGCAAGAATCCTGTGAAAAATGTAACATGTGGAATAGTGAAAAAACCTGCATGCCGCAGTATTTCAAGCCTTCTTCAGCTTTGTGGTTGTGTTAAAAGTGTGAGCTGTTTACTTTTTCCCTTAAAACATCTTTAAAAACTGAAAAGTTACACACACAGGAGTGCTGTGAGGGATGATTTGAAGGACAGGACTGGGAGCACAAGGCAGTGAGTAGCGAAAGCAAAGCATGGGCAGTTCTCCTGTCACTACTCCTGGACCACCCCGTTGGCGTCGCAGTGGAGAGGAGCCACCCACGGCCACAGCGTGTCTCACTCGGCCGGATAACACAGGGACAGGGCTGAACTGGGTTACTTTTTCCTTTCAAAGAAGCAACTAAAGGTAGGAAGCCACTCACTCAGGCAGAAAGCTGGAGGATGGGAGGCGCTGAGCAAAGTGACTGATGCTGCTTCAGACTCAAGATATGTCTCCGAGCTATGGGTGCGTGGGATGCGGAGGAGAAATTGGTTCTTCCTTACAGAACAGAGCATGTTGTTTCAAAAAAAAGAGGAAGAAAGAAAACCATCACAGCCCATTTGCAAGGAGAGAAACAGTGCACAGAGCTGGGTGTCCCCATGGGGTACCCGCCCCATCAAGGGGCTCCCAGCCAGCTCCCTCATTTTACAGAGCCCTGGGATAAAGCAAAGAGTCAGCACTGGGTTGCACCTCAAGGAAGAAAACACCAACCTCAATCCAAATATTGGCTTTGACAAAGACCAAACGGCCCAAGAAAGCCCCAAAACTGCCAAAACTCATAGAGGAACCCCCCGTTCCAAATGCTCTCCATGTCTCTATGAGACACAAGCCTCCCCTGGCCCAAGGTATGCACGTCCCAGCTTCCTCTGAGCAAATTAGGCAATGAAATAGCAACGAGATGTGCTGAGCCACACACAGGGGGGAAAAAAAAGCCCCATGGAAGCCAGGGTTTGCTTAAAGAGTTCCGGACCCTGTCCTGAGCTGGTGTGAATGGGTGCAGCTGCAGTGATGTGGCACTGGGATGTGCTCACTCACACCAGTGCAGGTTGGAGCCCGTGATTTGGTTCAAGAAGTCTTGCAATCAATTCGCAGTAGCCCTTTGGAGACCCCGGAAGGTATCGCTCCCCTGCTCAGCACTGAATCGCTCCGAAGAGTTGATATGAGTGAGGTTCGGCATCGGGCAACAGGCACTAGTTTGCTTTAAAACAAGCTACAGTGTTATCACTCTCCCTCCCATCATCCCACCCTTCACCCTCAGGAACGGAAAAGGCAGATTACAAACCTACCAGGAATAAAGGAATCAGTAAAGGAAGTCCTTCCCCCCAGCTCAAAAGAAATTTTTAGCAAATAATTGAAAAATTATTGAAAATCCTATAAAAAGGATTTTGGAACCGGGCCCTGCTTTTTGTCTTGATGTGACTTGCATTTGATTACAAAACCAAAAATAATAGAAAAAAACCCAACCCGAACTGGAAAATGTCCTGAAATAGATAACATAAATAAATTATAAATAGGTCTCTCTTAACCACAGCTTCTCAAAAAGCAACACATGGTCTCCACCATGTACAGATATGGAACAGGGTGTCCCTTTCCAGGATTTCAGGAGCAGAGGATCTTAGAGGAGCATAGCCCTTGCTACAGCCCCTGCTCCCTGCCAGAAGTGAGCCAGAGGGAAGGGATGCTGCAGAGCTGGGATTGCAGAAAGGACCCTTCTTCTTTTGGGACCACCATGCCATGTTCTACATCCTCATCATAAAAAAATGTAAAAAAATAATTAAGAATTGCGATTTTCCTCTTTGAATGTCATTTCCTAAGTCAGATTTTTGCTTTTCCTTGCAAGTGATAAATCCCCCCCAGATGAGGGCCCCAACACTAACTTGCCCTGTGCAAACACTGTGGCTGAGGTGCAGTCTGCCAATAGTGTGAAGGAGTTAGTGCAATCCCAGTTCATGCACAAGAGGTTCCTGGCCAATTTCCTTAGTTGATCGAAACATGTAACAAAGGGCCAACCTTAATTCTTCAATGCTTGTAAAATGCCCCAGAGCAAAGAAATCAGTGTGAGGGCACCTGGCAGGTACTTGGAAAGCAGCAAACTGCTGTGTGATCCCCATGCCTTCTGGCCAATGACAAGTTAAATAAGGAAGGAAAGCGCTGTAAACCAGCAGAATCAGAATGGGTGTTGTGGGTGCTGTGCATAGCTACTGGTGTTAAATCGCATCACCGAGGGTAATCTGCTCTTTGGGGCAAAGAGCCAAACGACCTGGCTGGCACGGGGACCTGTGGATGCAGCCTTGGGAAAGGCTCCTGTGGAATACCCTAGGAATTCCCATCAGAGTTGAGTAAGAGGTCATTGAGACAAAATAAACCAATTTCTATCCAAGGCAATTGTCTCTTGAAAAAGAGCTGGTTACCTCCTGCTGCGTAGGGATATCTCTGGACCACCCCGTACCATGGACTAAGATATCCTGGATGGAACTTTGCTGGAATTGGGCAAACGATACTGGCTCGGCTGATGTTGGCTTCAAAGTCAGCTGGGGAATGAAAGGGCTGGAGCACGTGCTTGGCTGTCTGACCACCACATAAAGTACCGGAGAGACTTGGTCATGTAGCTACCAAAGAGAAATAAAAATAAAAATAATAATAATAAAAATAATAATAATAATAATAATAATAATAATAATGAAAATCAAGCTTGGAAGTGTGTGCTGAAAACATGAGGGTCTCACTCCAACAAGTGTCTTTTACACATTAGACTCCACAAATGGTCTCTTTGGTTTGATTGGGGACGTCTGCCCTTGCCTGGAGTCCCTGGAGAGCTGCCTGTACAGGTTATCCTGGTAGGCCTGCGCCACGGGCAGCGTCCTTGCCACCTTGACGTCGGGGTACGAGGAGGCTTGGGTGACTCTCTCCAGGAGATCTCCTCGGGACCCATTGGCCAGCATCCCATGGGGGCTGTAATAGTCTTCCTCTAGCAAATGGCCATTCTGTGCATTGTTGGTTTTGTTATAAAAGGCAATGTTGCTGATTGAAGAGGGTGGGCTGAAGGATTCCGGCTGGGGCAGATTGCCAGGAGACGTAGGACTAATGACAGTGTCCACTGACGACACAGCCCAGGTCCGGTTCTGCTGATGGAGATGGGGGTACTGCTGAGTCCGAGCAGTTTTATCTATGATTCCCATGAATGGCGTGGTCCGGGAACGGGCTGGCTCACTGGGGTAGCCCCCCTGAGTGGGCGAGACTGGAGACAGCTCATCGCACGATCTGTCGTAGGCTGGCTTGAGGGGAATCTCCATTTGCTGAATCGAAGCAGAGGGGCGAAAGTTGGGAGTCAGGTTGGAGGTGGAGGAGATGCTATTGCTGGAAGGGGAAAAGCGGAGGCCAACGCTCTGAGAGTGGAGTAGAGGCCTTGGAGTTGGTGGGTGAGGCTTGATTTCGCTGGGATTGACTGTGATGGGCCTTCTTATGAGATGAGACACATCTGGAGAGCCCAGCTGGTTGGCGGGGAGAGAACGCTCCAGGTCAAGCTTCGAGTGGCACACAGGATAGTAGGAGGCGGACTGGCTTCGCCCAATCTGAGGTGTCTGGCTGTATCTCATCCCCCCTCTGTACGCTGAGGACGGTCTCTGTGGAAGGTCTTCTTTGGCCAGCCCTCCGTGCTGACAGATGGCTCCGGCGCTGAGACTCGCCTGCACGTGCTGCACGGGCCTGCTGTCACCCACGATGCCCCCAATGGAGCCCTGGTAGACCAGCCGGCTCTGGCTGACCCCCATGTCCCCTGATGATGACTGGTACTTGCTGGCCATCGAGTGGGCAACCTGGCTGTACGCACCAGTTGGGATGACAGTACTGGAATGGACGGCAGAGCTGGGCTGATTGCTCCTCACGATCTGTGCCTTGGCTGGCTGCAGCCTCAGCCCCGGCTGCGGCACAGCCACAGGGAGCTGGGGCATCTGGAAGGATCTCTGTGTCATCTTGGATAGCGGAGACTTGGGTCTGCTGGGGAGCTGGGTAACCCCACTGGGCTCCTGCTGGTAACGGACCGGGGAGCCGGACTGTGACCTATAAACACTCATGCTCTCTGCAGGGGGACTGGCACGGTACTGGGGGCCTCTGCGAAGGGGAGACGGTGGTGGGCTCTGATACTCCTTCCCTTGGCTTCCGACGGGAGGGGGGCTGAAGCGGTAAGTGGAGCCCTGGTGAGCTGGGGAGGTGTGTGGAGGACTGGGTCTGTAATGTGAGTTTTGGTGTGTGGGAGACAGAGCGGGAGATGTAGACTGGTACCCCTGCCTGGTCGGTGAACCCACTGAGCTGTTTGACCTGAAATCAAAGACCTGATGAGAGCTTAGAGGTGAGCTGGAAATATAGGCTGAGTCCCTGTGAGCTGGAGATGGGGGTGGGCTCTGGATGATGGGCAGCCCTTGGTTTGGCCTGGACTCTGTCTGCAAGCCAATGGAAACATTTTCTACATCCTGCTCGAGGTATTCCTCCTCAAAGATATCTTGCACAGAATACAGCTCTTCATGCTGGGCTTCGGGTTCTGGCTCTGCTGGGAGTGGCGGTGGTGGCTGCTGCTGCTGCTGCTGCTGCTGCTGCTGCTGCTGCTGCTGCTGCTGCTGCTGCTGCTGCACCTGCCTGCACTCCTCCTCCACCCGCATCAGCAGCCGCTGGATCTCACGGTTGTTAGGACACAGCTTGATGGCCTCACTCAGGTCCTCCAGGGCTGCTGAAAACTGCCTGCTTGACAAAGGAACAGAAATGAGAACTGAAAGTACTCTGGATTTGGACGGAGCTCTTTTCAGAGATTCCAGGGGGATAAAGTGGCTTGTGCACATTACTGAGAGAGAGAGATCTGTGATTGCTACTGCTTGCTGCACCTCTCACACACTGCCTTATGGGCCTCCCTTGGATTTATGTTATCCAAACAGAGGGAAAATTCTGGAGAAGGGAACGCAGTCTTGAGATGGCACAACCCAGACTAGCAAACACGCCTGTCCTCTGCAGTGTACATTAGGGGCTAATTAATTGCTCGCCCTAGCACCACCTCTGTGTTAGCAACGGGGACACCAACACATTGACCACCGCAAGCCCAGCTCACCGCTGCTGTAAACAAGCTCTGACAGAACTACAATCACTTACGCCAGTGAAAATTTAACTTCTGCCTGATGCCAAGACCACACAGTGTCAGGCCTGGCTCCAGAGCTCAGGGGCTCCCACAGGTCAGCGCTCTGGGCAAGGCTTGTCTCTCCAATTTTACAGTGGATTTGGCAAACTTCTTTGGAATGAAGGAATCAAGCAATGGGCCAGAGGCTGCGAGCTGCCCGGGGACGCCTTTGTGAGGGAAAGGCCAGCCTAGGAAGTGTAACAGGCAGGTGGGGGTTTGGGAAGGGGGTTGCCATTTACAGGGACACTGTTCACTTTGGAGCAAAACTATGTGTTTGAACACGACTGTGATCCGGGAAAACCCACCCAGATGGGGGAAAAGCTCCCCATCAGTAATCCCCCCCAGCACCTCCCAACATCGGCCTAATCTTTTGTACAAGCCATTGAAGATCAGGTGGAAGAAGGAAAAGCCTCCTCTTCTACCAGGGGTGCTGCTGGGCATAGACTGGGACAGGGAGAAGCAAAGCCAAAGTGCTGACAGTTTCTGTTGGAGAGACCCGGGGAGAAAAGGACACTGGTATGTGGGAAGCTGGTGTCATCTGGAGAGGAACATGGGTCTTAAGGTTCCCCATAATGTTTTGGGAACAATGCAGAGGAAACCATTAAAGGAAAGGCATGAGGTGTGTGTGTGGCTCAGCTTGCAGGGCTCCTCTGTGGAACAAAAGGTTATGGCTTCACCTCTCACATCAGGACCTGGTGGACCTGCACCAGCTGGGCCAGGGGCCCAGTTCCACACTTGCCTCCAGCATGGAATGTCACACAGTGGTGGTGTCTGCTGAGCTGGGATGTTTGCACAGAGGGGCTCACACCCCTGCACTGCCATGTGAGACGTTCTGGCTGCCAATTAAACAGAGATGCAGTGGCAGGGTGCCCAGTCCTTGAGAACAGGACTCCCAAGCAGCACTCCTGCTCATTAGGAATGGCAAATGGATCTAATCTCACATCTTTTAGCCTTCAGGGAGGTAGGTGAACAAGGGAGATCCCTGCACTGCAGCTCTCCAGGAGCTGGCTGCAGTGCCCTGGGCACAAGCTCTGGCTGGAGGCTCCCTGGCCAGTGCCTGCCTGCAGCCACTGCCCAGCTGGTCAGCAGCATCTGCTGGGCAGAAAGGGCTGCAGGACAGAGATGCACAGATTTTAAGGCTAGAGGAGACCACTGTGATGAACGAGTCTGCCCTCTTGCACAACACAGGCCATGAGTCATATTCTGCTTTGAGTCCAAGTTGTGGTCAAACTAAAGTGTACTTTGAAACAAAGAATACCCAACTTTGCTGTCCAGGTCTCCAGTTGTAAGATGTCCAGACAAAGTTCCACTATGACAAACCTCTCAAAAAAATTGGATTCAGAAATCACCAAATGAGGGAGGGCATTACTTTGGAGTTCAGGAAGTTTGTGATCTCACTAATGGACGTTCCTTGGCCATTTCTTCCCATGGGGGCACTGCCTGGCTTTGCAGGGTGGGTGCCCACACTTGATGTGACAGGCTCGCAGAGACTGGCCCCTCACACCCTTCTCTCTGTCCCTCCTCACCTGCTGCTGCGTTTGGCCCTTGCTCTTGCATAGTAAGCTTCGTAAGATTTCGGTTTCAGCTCCAGTGCTTTAGTGGCAAATTCCTCCGCCATTCCAAAATCCTGCCATTTGAATAGGTGTGCAGGTAAGTTAACTGAATAAATTTAGAAACAAAGATACATACAGCATGGGAAGAAAACAAACTCAGTATGGACTTTAGTTTTCACACTGCATGGAAAACTCGATGGTATTGGAATGTTTCACATGGATTCAACATCATTTACAGACAGGGAGCTAGGATGGCATTTCCAAAGACTCAGGCGTGGTTAACGCAAGTTGCTGTCATCACCCACAGAGGCCAGCAAGCCTCACTGGGTCCCCAACAAGTGCACGTAAATCCCTCTCCAACAACCTACAGTCTTGAGGAAACATCTGGTCTTGCAGAGGCTGGAATGTTACCTCATGAACGATTTTTTTCCATAGTTGAAAGCAATAGGAAACCTTTCCCATGCCCTTCTGCTTCCCTGAACACACTGACATTCTTTGAAGGGCTGAAGAAAACTGCCTGTGAAGGACAGGGCTGCATCAGCTACAAACAGGACTTGCCTGGCAAAGGTCTTCCATCAGTCCCACTGTTCCTCACTTCTCCACAACAGCTCACCTGGGAGGATAGTTTGGGAGCAGGGAGAGGGTGACAGTGTGGGATGGGACTGCTCTGGGTGCTTTCCAGGGGCAGTGCCATGAGACCAGACTATCAGCTCTGGTTCAGACCCTATCACCACCCTCCCTTGCATTGTCTTGAACGCTGCATGTCCCACTAAGCTCAGCTGAAGCTCAGCACTTGTGAAGGAGAACTCCTCCCAGTGGGGAGGATTCCATTTCACAGCCAAACACTGCTTTGGATTGCTGCACTGGGCTATGACCTGAGCAGCTCTGGGAGAAAGGTCTGAATAGGGATGCTCCAGATTTGTTCAAAAACTTGTGAAGCCAACTCTTGCTATGGGCATACCCTGCTGGGGGAGGCTTATACTTCTGTTTGACCTGCGTAGCAGTTACTGAGGAGTTATTGTCCAACAGACCGAATTGGGAATGCAGTCATGAGACAGGTACCTTTATGGCCTCATCTATAGGTGCAAAAACTGCAGGAGCAATTACAACCCTCTGAAATTTTCATCACAAAAAAATCTGGCATTCCCCAGCTAACGATAAACCAAAAATCTTGTCCTCAAAGCACAGGACAAGAGCTGGAGTTACTTAGCTGTGAATTGGCTGGTTTAAAGACAAGGTTCACATTTTCTCTCCAAACTGTGTTTGTCCACCAGCATTAAGATTTTACTCCCATTGTTTTCCATCTTTCTTCCTCACAGAAAAAGGAATGAAGGTGTCCCAAAAACTCCTTCTCCTCCAGTGTAACCTTTGCTGGCTCATGACCTCGGCGATGTTGCTTTTTGAGTTTATGGGGACTTTAATTTGTGGAGGTGAAAGCCCCTGCACACCAAGCCAGGGAAGGTGGCATTTGTGTGCTGGCAGAATAGGCATCTGCACGAGCTGGTTGCTGGATGCTGCCAGAATGGAGTGGGGAGAGTGACAGGGATCTGGGAGTTCTGGGACGAGAGGGAGTCTTGTGGGGGTGTTTCTGGATGAGTCACTGCCCTGGGGAAGTGCTAACCCCCTAAGCATATGCTCCTTCAGTTGAAATTAATTAGTATTCAAAGGAGCACATCTCCTGGCTCCTCCTCACTGCTGGCCCAGAAATCTGGAAAATGCCTCCACCCCCATGTGACGATGTGAACATCATCATCAAAAGGGAGTAATAAAAAATTCAAAGAGCTATAAACATAGCAATGAATTTTTAATCATCTGAAATGCATATTAAATCATTACTGCTTTGGAATTATAAAATGTCAGTGCTCTGTGAAGGACAACCAGGTTACAGAGAGGAGAGATCTGAGAGGCCAAAGCATGATTAGGAGTGGACATGTCTCTGCAGAAGCAGAAAGCTGTCAGGTTGTGCTTAAGGCCATGAAAAGAGGCGACACTTACGTTCATTTTCCTTCGACACCGGGAGAGGTTGAGAAGCAGCGACACCTTCAGCTCTCTGAAGGTTTTCAGGTCTTCTCCAAACCCTTCTCTGGGGAATTTTTTCAGAGCATACTGGTAGCGCTGGGCAGCCTCTTTCACTTTACCTTTCTATTAGAAAGAAAACACGTCAAAACTCATCCTTGGGTTGAGTTTACTTCCCTGCAGAGAACTTGCTCACCAGCCTCACCAATGTTTTAGGTGGCTAAGGAAGTGCAACTTCACTATTTAGCTCTTTCCTAGAAAGGAAAGGCAGAACATTTGATCAAGGGAACATCTGAGCTGGAAAGGCAGATGCCTTGCACAAGTTGAGATCTCCCACTTCATACAGAGCTGTCACACTACAGCAGGAAACATGGAGAAATGGTGTTAACTCGATACAACTCCATCTGGTTCCTGGCTGGATGGTCTTTTGAGCTGGGTGATCAGTTACCCATTCCTGGAAAACACCCTCCACCCAAAGCTTAATACAGATCCAGGAGGGTAAGGAACACAAATGGTGGGACTTTGGGTGGAGCTCTGGGGGCCAGAGAAGCCTCTGCAATAGCAAAGACAAATGTTATGGCACTGCCATGGCTCTGAACTTGGACAAACAGGGTGAGACTCACCTCCTTGGACTTCAGATGTTTAAAACTCTACATCTAAGTCTGTTAATTGGTTCCATTTATAATTATTGGTATGCAACAGTCACCTTCAAAGGTGACTCTTCTTTGCTATTTTAGGCAACTAATTTTGGGATGGGTCGATGTGCCACCCTGAAGGGGAGCAGCCGACAGCCAGGGTGAGAGAAAGAGGGCAGGATGGGATCTAGGACACACACAGTTCCTCGTGACCCAGACATAAATTTTGCAGCTATGAATGGTGAGTTCTAAAAACTTGTAGACTCAGGTTTCTCAGCTGTATCGTGTATCTCTGGCAGATAACTCCTATTACAATGCCAGCTTTGCATATTTTCTGCTTCACCCTTAGAGCCTCACAGTGAATCATTGTTGTACTTGCACATTTTCTGTGTGTGTGCAAATCTCCAGGTTTTAAAGATTAGCTTAAAACAAACACAGAACAAAAAACGACTCCCTAACCGTAACAGTGGAATGTCTCCCATGGGCTAAAGGACATGACAAAGCCAGCTGTGTCCTGACAATCCGTTTCCATTGCAAAAAGTTTATCCCAGGAGTTTCTCTGGGATGTTCTATCCCGTTGCCTTGATCCCCAGCAGTGAGCCCACTAGGTAATGACAAGGCTGCCAGACCTGATGCAATGGCAGCAGCATTCCCAACAAACACTTGGGTCCTGCTGTTTTCAAAGAGGAAATGAAGTGCTGGCTCAAACCCAGAGCAACTTGGCTTTGCTTCAGCTTCATTACAGATTTGGGCAATCAATCCCCCCTTCTCCAACCCCACTAACCAAAACCAAACGGTTTGGAACACAAGGAACGCTGTGAGTGGGAGCTTTTACTTGCCATGGGTTAAGGCAGCAGCATTAGAATCACAGAGCTATTCAGGCTGGGGAGGACCAACCACTGACCTAACACGGCCAAAACCTCCCACCAAATGATGCTGCAAGTTGCATCTGCTCCATGTCCCCAAACCCACCCTTCTCACCTTGTAAAACATGTCTCCTTCCTCCATCAGCTTGCTCAACAGGATGATCATGATGTCTGGTTTGGAGGTTGCCATTGCCCATGTTGCTGGACCTGTAGTGTACAGGATGCATGATGGGTAAAGAACTCATACAATGCAAGGGTGGTAGGAAGCTGGGTGGAAAAAAATACCCTGGGGTGGGACTTTCTGCTGGAGAGAACAACTTGGCATGGTCAAAGGGCAGAGCACTCCAAAGGATTGAGCTGACAATTCCTCTGGCACCTAAATTAACGTCATCCCCAGTGCAGTGGTTTTCCTTTGCAATCATTAAGGCTAATCCCAGTGGTCTGGGAAAGGACAGAGCCGTTTCCACAAGAGGGCGGTGCTGAATGTGGAACAGGCTGAGATGGGGGAAATAAACTGTATTTAAAGGAAAAATCAGAGTGGTTACATAAAAGCATTTCTAAATTCAAATCTATGGAAGTGTACTAGGGAATCTGCAGTTTGACTGCTGATAGGTGGTTTGTGGTTAAGAGGATTGTGATTTCCAGCTTCACAAGATGTGAAAGACTAGAGTAGAAAATCCATTAAGGCAGAAAAAAATGACAAAGGAAAGGTCATGTCTAAGTGCTGCTGGTGCCGAAGGCGTCGTTGGGCTGGGGACACTCTGGCTCTGCACAGGGGCCACCCTGCAGAGCCAGCTCGTATCTCAAGTACTAATACTGGGAGGGAAGGGGTGGCAAAAATTTGAGGACAACTCATTAGTGTGGGTGAAGAATAAGTCAACAATATTCTATAAGTAGATTCAGTATGTTTTGGGGGAAGGAGGTTAGTTTTTGAGTTCAAGTTATTCTCTGCAACAGTCATTAAAAAAATTATTTGAAGGTGAGGTAAATTAAAAGATTAGAGGTGTTGGGGATGCATGCAGGCTAAACCAAACAGGAGAAAGCAAGGCTGACAAAGCTATCAGATCGAAGCTGATGCTGACAGCAATGAGATATACCTCGTGGGCGACTCGGTAACGTCTGACAACCTTCAAAGAAAGGAGAAAACAAAAAGTTGTAGGAGAGAGGGGGAAAAAAATGGATGAAGGTGAAAAAAAAAAAAAAGAAAGGAAAAAAGCAGCTGTGAGAGGCAGGCAGCGAGGAAGCCAATGCACCAGCAAAATCCCCTTTTACAGGAAAACGTAACGTGAGCAGCTGTGTGGAGCAGTGCAGGTACACTGAGGTCTGGAAGCATACACAGAGCAAGTGAACGCAGCAGCTCACAGCAAGGCATGGACAGAGTACACTTGGCAACTCAGACTAGTAAAGATAGAAAAAGCATTACCAGAGGAAAGACCTTGCCAAAGAAACAGTTGTTTATTGATTAACTTTTGCTAAGTAATATGACAGGAAAAAAAAAGAAACTCCCCATTTTACTAAAGAGAACCAAGTAGTCCTGAGTCGCCGTCTGCTTTCGGGGTGCGAAGCAGCGGCTGGGGCTGAGGCTGCCGCTGGGTTATACTTGTATTTTTTAGGATGCCAGCCCCACTGCTTGAGTCCTGCCTGAGCACAGAGCCGATGGCAGTGTCCCCCTGTCCCTATGTCCCTACCTATCTTTGCTCCTTTCTTCAGGAGGGTGACGACAACCGAGGTGTTGCGGCAGCCCACTGCCCTGTCGAGGGGCCGCATCCCACTGTAGTCAACGTGCTCGATCATGGCCCCATGGTCCACCAGGAACTGAACCTGCAACGAGAAGCCCACCAGTAGGTTTTAACAGGATATTAGGAAGAAATCCTTCCCTGCAGTGGTGGCGAGTCCCTGGCACAGGGTGCCCAGAGAAGTTGTGGCCGTCCCATCCCTTGAAGTGTTCAAGGCCAGGCTGGGCAGGGCTTGGAGCAACCTGGGATAGTGGAAGGTATCCCTGCCCCTGGCACAGGGTGGAATGAGATGGTCCTTAAGTTCCCTTCCAACTCAATCCATTCTGGGATTCTCTGATCAGCTTCTGTGGAAGCACCTTCCCATATGGAGGGCCAGGACTCCATGTGTTTATTGCTCCATCAGGCTGAACTGTACGATTTTATGGCTTTTACACCCAACTGCCCATTTTCTCTGGGTGTATCACAGGCCACTCACCACCTCAGCATCGCCGTAGAACGCTGCCAGGTCCAGCGGCGTGCGGCCGTTCTTGTCCGCATGGTCCGTGGCAGCTCCGTTCTCCACCAGGGAACGCACCACGGGCAGGTGGCCCTTCAGGCAGGCCCAGCTGAGGGCTGTCAAGCCCTCTTTGTCCATCAGAGAAATGGAGGCACCTGAAAGAACAAGCAGCAGTTACCTTCAGAGCTCTCCGTTGTTTAGCACTGTTTACCACAAACACTCTGCTCAGCAATGACAGCTTGTTTTCAGAGAGCCTTGTCCATAATTATTAATTCCTTTATTAACATTTCTCCCACCACAGATCCCACCCTCTGTGGCAACTTCAAATACACTGATGGGAACTGTGGCAAACAAGTTGATTCACACCAAGCTGCAAACTTTTTCACGCCTACCTCTGCGGGCTTTCCTGGCAAACATCTGAGCAGCACGGTAGATCTGACTTCCCTCATCTGAGACAACATCTTTTTAACTGCTTTTTTTTTTTCACTTAATCCAACCCCATTCCAGCTTGTGTGAGTCAGAGATGAAGACCATTTTGCTGTTTCAGCAGGTCACCATGGGGAATTAAATCAATTCAGCTCAGTTCTCCTAAAAAAGCACGTATTTTCCCTTCTTCACTCCCCTCCCCTTTACCCAAAAGTACACCATTTCCAGCAGTATTTCTCCCTGAACTTTATCCAATATAAATACAACGTTGTGGGATACACTACTGCCAACTGCAAGCCAAGGAGAGGGGGACTTGACGTTTTCTTGGATGAGGAAATGGTGCTGCCATACCAACGGGTCAGTATTGCTCCACACGGCATATGGATATGGATATGAGAGCTGAACAGCAGCTCTAAGTGAACACTCCTCTTCACGGCATGAAGACAACTCCTGTTGCCATGGCACAGCCAGGGCTCTGGCTCTGGAGTGTGCAGAGAGGATCTGTCTCAGCTCTGCTGCTCTGAGGAGCTGCAGCTACCTGCGGGTACCTCCCGGCATGAGATTCCCTGCCTCTAGACTGTTCAGCAAGTGGGGAAGTGATGTGAATTTCCTGAACATTCCCGTTCATCCCAGCTGACACATCCCTGGTCTGCACAGGTTGCCCAGCTGAGAGCAGACTAAGAGGTCTCCCCGCTGGCACGACCTGTTTGTGGAGGAGCGCAGCACGGGGATGTTTGCTCCAGGTGTGTTCAGGAACCTCCGCCTAGAGCTCTCAGCACAGCGTGGAGTGTCAGTGGGGGAGGTGGCAAACAGCATCTGGGGCAATTAGGAATGCCAAGGTGGGACACGGACTGCAAGGTACAGGCTCAGGGAAGACCACATAGAATCACAGGCTCATTTAGGTTGGAAAAGACCTTTAAGGTCATTGAATCCAACTGTTCCCCCAGCACTGCCAAGCCTCCACTAACCATGTCTCCAAGTGCCACATCTTTAAATTCTTTAAATCCCTCCAGAGAGGGGGACTCCACAACTACCCTCAGCAGCCTGTGTCAGGGCTGAACAACCCTTTCAGCGAAGAAATTATCCGTCCCCTAAATCTCCCCTAGAGCAACCTGAGGCTGTTTCCTCTGTTTCCTCCCCCACCTGGCTGCACCCTCCTGTCAGGGAGTTGTAGAGAGCCAGAAGGTCTCCCCTGAGCCTCCTTTTCTCCAGGCTGAGCCCCCGCAGCTCCCTCAGCCACTTCTTGTGCTCCAGACCCTTCCCCAGCTCCGTTTTCTTCTTTGGACATGCTCCAGCACCTCAACACATTGCCAGCCTTCTCTCATGTTGCCCACACTGCACCCAGGAGCCATTCTGAAGCTCTGGTGCTGGTGTCAAAAATGTGGGCAACAATACGAGAGCTAAAAATGGAAGTGTTACCACGTGTCCCCAGCTCTTGCCTTGCTGCCCTTCCGCAGTGATGCCGACAGTTCAATCGCATCCTGTGTTCGTTTTTGTCTACAGGGAAAGCTCTCGGTGTGGTTCAAGGGCACATTCTTAACCCACTGCTCAAAGCATCTGTGGTTATTTTACTTGCTAACTCAGATGCGTGGTTTTGAGGCTGAGAGCACCAAGCAGATAACACAACAGCCAGTCAAGATTAGGCTGTGACTATTTCAGCCTCATTGTCCAATGAGCTGGACATGGTGCTCTCCCAGCCGTGGGATTACAATCCACACCCTGACCTCACAAACTCCAGCTGAGCCGGAGCTGGTGTGGTGGGATGTGCCATGGCTGGTCCCCAACACCTCCCAACACGTGCTCTAACCTTGTGCAAGCAGAAACTCCACAGTGCCCAGGTGTCCCTCGGACGCGGCCATCATCAGTGGCGTCCGGCCCTGCTTGTCTGCCATGTTCACATCAGCGCCGTGCGTGAGCAGGAGATCCACAATCTGCAACACACCAAGCCAGGACACAGGCTGCATGTGGAGACCCAGCTAAGAAGATGCCAGAGCCAAGGAAGAGCAGAGCAGATCCCACATTCTACAAACTCCCACCCCTCCAGGCATGGTGCCCTCTCGGATTGCTGATGGATGATTAGGGATTATGAGAAGGAAGGGAGGTATAAGGACAGGAAAAATGTTCTTCTAAGTCATGATCATCCCATTTGCTTCTCAAAGGGTGAGATAACCAGGGAAGCTGTGGCTGCCCCATCCCTGGAAGTGTCCAAGGCCAGGCTGGATGGGGCTTGGAGCAACCTGGGATAGTGGGAGGTATCCCTGCCCGTGGCAGGGGGATGGAATTAGATGGTCTTTTAAGATCTTTTCCAACCCAAACCATTCCATCATTCAATGATAACACAGGACTTAAGCAAAGCTGTCTGTAGCCAGCCAGAGCTTGGGATGATTAAAGCATCAGCATCCCTTCTTTTCGCTCTGACCATTCCCCAAAAGGGCTGGGGCTTGTCTTCTCCATGCCTATTCCAGCAAGACAGAAGGGATGGTCTGACCCAACATCTCCGGCCACCCCAGGGCGTGAGGACCCCACTCACCTGCCAGTGGCCCTGCCTGACGGCGCTGAAGAGCGGGACGACCCCGCGGCGGTTGGGCTGTGCCACCGCCGCGCCCTGCTCCAGGAGCAGCCTGCACACCTCCAGCTTCCCGCGCCCCGCCGCCGCCGTCAGAGCTGCACGAGAGGGGAAAGCAGTCAAGGAAAGAGCCACATGCTCAGTGGAGTGCTCTCCTCTCCGGAGATGGGTCCTTCTGCTGGATACCAAAGTGATGGGGCCTGAAATGCCAAACTTATCTCATGGCTGGCAAAATGAACAAAGAAAATGGACTGGATTGGTACAGTTTCAACTCTTGTCATTTTAGTTACCTCAAAGGTCAACTCTTCAATGAAAAGTTTACATAATGTCATGGAAAGAGGCTGTTTGGGACAATCAGCTCTTATTGTTTTCTGCAAGTCGCAGTGAAATGGGACGAGAACCACAGTAGGTATAAAGTAATACAGGCACGTGGGACTGAGGTTCAAGGGGTGTCTGACGTTCAAGCTATGACTGAGGTTCAAACGTGACTGAGGTTAAAGGTGTGACTGAGGCTCAAGTTTGGCTGCAAAGAAATGTGATCATGAATCCATTACTGTCCTCCCTACTGCAGAAGCCATAGGCTGTGGGGCTGAATGTGTCTGAGTAGGGGCACAACATCCAGAGAAAACACAGGCTTTCAGGTACTTGACAAGACCTTCTGCAACCTGTCCTTGCCTCATCCCACCATGACTACAAGGGAGCAAGTGAGGGATTAAGCAGGAGGCACTGACAGATCCTGCCAGCCACTGATGTCAGTCACATTTGTGGCTTTCCTTTGTCAAACAAGCACAGAGCAGTGTAATCCAGATGGAAGAGTCTTATTTTCCATATCCCACTTTACCCTTTGAAACGAGGGAAACAACTGGAAAGCAAAATAGGATGGATTTGTTCACCTGTTTTCCAAGAAGAACACTATTTCTGGGCTTTGCTTCTGGCCAGGGCTGATCCTACCACCCAGGGTCTTGGTGCAAACCCAAAAATATCTCTCATTTTCATATGCTCATGATATTACAGGTGGGTAGAAGCAACACCTGAGAGCTCTTTCCCTGACAAAATGTGCTCTGTTAACTCAGAAGTGTGGTTGAGTTAGAGAACACACATTCAACCTGAAAATAGTTCCAAGTTCAGGATCCGCCAGTGACTTGTTTCGGTAATAATTTTAGACTTTCTGGTTCCTCCCTCTCCCTAACTTTCTGTGCACTTCAGCACAGCTCCAGTGGCTCCACGCTCTGCTGCTTCTGGTAGGAGTTGGAGCAGAAGGTGGGAGTCTATTTCTGACTGATGTTGCTTGTTTTTTCTTTGAAGTACATTTCTGTGGGTTGGCTGATTACAAGGTGTTGATGGCTTTCCAACTGCAACACTGTTAATGCTGGGGGATTTAATTAATTCTCAATTCTCTTCCACATTATGGCTGAATTTTCCTCTCTTGGGGTTGAGAGACACCAAGAGTTAAAAGAAAAATCATTTTGCTGCCACAAGCAGAACATTCTGCAAAATCTATAATCAGATCCATGTGGGTTTTAAACGTAAGCTACAAATATAGAAGGAGGCAGAGGGATCGGCATGCAGGGCTGCCGGGTTCTATTTCTAAACCTGCCTGCACTTGAAATGTTGCAGGTTAATTTGAGGTATTTTACATCAAAATTATTTATGTTTGCAACAATGAAAATATTGTAAATCACTACAGTGCTTGGTGTTTGTTAGGAAACGTTCTTTGGAGAAGACTTTACTGAAACAGGATAATTTGATCCACAATTTCTCCACTCTCCCTTGCAGTCCCTTCTGCCTGCACTGACACATCTTTCTGCTGCTCTGTTCCTCAGGGTCCAAGCAACTGGTGTTGGGTACGTGGCTCCAGCCTACCCTTTGCAGCTCCAGCTCAAAGGAAGCTCAAAAGCTCCTGTGCTACTGAGCAGCCAGACCTTGCTTCTCCAGGAGGAACTACGGAGGATGGAAATGGGCTGGTTTGAAGTTTTACTGTCTGCTGGAGAGCTCCCATGGCCCAGCACAACCAAGGTGAGTCCAGTGAGCCCAGCCAAGGAGCGGCAACCAGGATCCTGGGCTGGTAAACAGGAATGTTCATTTTGCAGCTTTTCCATGAGGACGTAGTGCCAGAAGGACTACTCACCGTGCAATAACCAAGCCTTGGCATAAACACCACACAACAACTGCTGTGTTTCTCAAAACAGCTCAAACAGAGCCTGAGACCAGGTTCAGGTGTGGATGTGCCCATCTCTGTCAAGGAGCAACGTCAAGCCACGGCCTCCTACACCAGGGATCTGCAACAGCATATTCTGCTTCTGCTGCTGTGTTTTCTTGTGGAAAAAACAACTTTATCTGGAGAAGGAATCATTAAATTGCTCCTATCCAGCACATGTATCTGTTTCACAGCCTGGCAGCAAGACAAACAGTTTGACGGAGATGTTTTTTGCACCTCCAACTCTGATGGAGATAGCATAAGTGACTCAGAGACTTTTCTGCTGGGTTTTGATATTAGTTTTGTCCCAGGGGGAAATACTCCATCTGGAGCTGGCTATAGTGTGCTGTCAGCAGTTCCTAAACTTATGATGTCACTTGGCAGTGCCATTTGGATGATATCAGGCTGATATCATCGAGCCAGGCACTCGACTCTGCTTTGTGGAAGATGAGACATGAGCAACAAGTATCAAAACCCATACAAGCCAGGATTCAGATTTTTAGAGCAGATTGCTATTTTTAGGTGGAAATCTGCATTTCTCTCCAAATTTATTTGAACTCTCTATTTCCTTTTGGGAAAATAACACAGTTATGTGAAAGAGAGTCTTGAGTTTCATGCGAAGTTACAGACTTGGTTCATGTAGACAAAAGGCTGCTCAGTGTGATGGTTGGCTCATTTTTGCTCATTTTCCCATCTTACCTACTACCAATTTTAATGGTGTAAGCGGATATTCCTTTGAGATGGCTCCCCAATTGTGTGTGATTTGTCAGTCACAAATCCACATTCTCAACTGTCCCAGTTACTCAGAAACCCCCTCTGACAAAGAAATTCCCAGATGCCTGGTTAGTCCAGCTTTTGGCATTTTTGGGGGCAGAGGTGTGGGACAACAGATGGAAACAGGCAGGTTGGGAATGTCAGAGCTACCCAGGACATGACGGGATGGGATGGGGTGGGAGGGGAAGGGAAGGGAAGGGATATCTGTAGTGCCTGATGCTGCCCATGAGGTTACTTTGCAGGGAGACATCTGAGTGGCTTTTGATCACACTCTGAAGGGATCTGATCACTGTTTTATTTACAAGACAGTCCTTGTGACCCAAACACCAGAGACCACTTTGGAAGATCCATCTGAGGACTGGTCACCCCCTCACACTGTGAATCACTGGTACAAAGCTGCTGTCCCATCACCAATGTTCAGTCATTTCACTGGGCTAATTCCACATCCAATTTCTTTTTTCTCCCATAACACCCCAGGGACACTTTGAAATTGCTTATTTGGTGTTGCTTTTATTTCCTCTAATAATGGCCCGATGCCCCTGCTGCTTTTACATCCCCATGGGTGCAGGAACTGGCTCTTTTCCCAGGGCCCTGCGAGTGGCCCAGAAGAGCCCAGCCAGGCTCCTTCCCAGGACACCTCATCCCTCAAGCTTTATCCTTTAGAGCTCAGGACAATGCCCTCTGATAGACTCCATTCATCACATGGCTCTAATAAGGCCACACTTTCAAAGATACAGGTATAAACAAGCACAAAATACAACTCTGCTCCCGCCCCCACCTCCTCCAAATCAGAAACAACCTGACCAAAGGCTGAGCCACACTCCAGCCAGCCCTTGTCCCCTAGGATTGTGTCATTTCTAAGCAAAGCTGACAGAATCACAATCCGTGCTCCCTTCCCCAGACAGGAACATTACCTGGGTGTATTAACCTGACAGGAACATCACCAGTGATGCAAATGGATAAGTGAGTTGAGTACAAATGGCAGAGGATAATATTTACGAGGTCGCTGGAGTTAAAAGCTAACAACTACAAGCTGGAGTGTCTCAAAAAAGAGAGATTTTAGTGGGTTTAAAATGGTGGATGTGCCCTTTTTTTCCTGTAAGAAGTTAGGAAAGAATGGATTCTGTATTGTACCTATCAACGCAGAAATGCAATACTGCACAAAAGAATATTTTTTTAACTACCTGTGCTAAATAATGAGGAATTTTCAGAAAATCAATGGATAATTTAACAATCGCAGTGCTGCATGTAATGGGGAGGGGCAGAGAGAAACAGGGAGATGTTTTGGATAAATATGCCCAATACCAAGAGAGAAACCACAGAACAGTGTGTCCATCTCAAGTTTCAAAGAAAACAGTGACAGGTCAGAACGCTCCTGAAAAGAGCCAGGAGCTGCAGAAGCTCAGGATTTTCAAAACCTGAACTTCTCTGATTTACTTAAGCTGAGTGCAAGCTTCATTGTTGACACCTGTAAACCACCTGGAATCAAAACAGAGGAATTGATCCTTCATCAGAACAGTGCCAGGGATCAGGGATGCACCAGGGGACTGAGAGGCCGTGAATACAAACACAAACATGCACAAAGAAGCTACAGCTTCTAGAGAAATCACCTGTCTCTCCCCAAAGGCTGTCAAAGCTGTTGATCTGTGCTCTCTCCACCTCCTCTTCATCTTTTTCTGGAAGATCGAGCAGGTAGGAGACGATCTAAAACAAAACAATGTGTCAGATCATGAACTCGAATGTGTTATACAGGAACTGCTGACACGGTCACACAGGCTGCTCGGAATACACAGAGGGAAGGGAACAGTCTCTGCCTGGCACCCTGAGATCAAGGAAATATTCTTCCTGAGATTAATCACCGAACCTGCTGCCCTGTACAAGCAAAAAAACCCAACCAAGTGTCTTGATATGACGGCACGTGATGAGACTTGGCAGGATCAGTTCCCTGTAACTGTGTCTGTTCTGTTGGAGATGACCTGATGTGTGCAGTGGATGCATCTCCTGGAGGAGGTGAGGCTGAGAGGAGGTATTTGGTAGGAAAGAAACCCGTTCTCAAGGGAAGGAGAAGGAACAGGGGCTGCCACGGGTCACTGGGGCTCTGCAGAGGGGACTAGCGGCAGTGGTGGGCTTGGCACTGGGTTGGACTCAATGACCTTAACGGTCTTTTCCAACCTAAATTATTCTATACATCGTTTTCCCCATCATAAATCTTTGTCAGGATGGCAGGAGGAAGCTCTCTGGCTCTTCTCTCCCCCGACATGCAGTCCAAAGTTACATGTTCTCACACTCCCCCTCCGCGCTGGAGGAGCAGTGTAGGCAACATGCTGTCCATCCACCTTATCCCTCCTTAAAAGTTTATTCCAAAAGTTTATTCTGACAACTTAAAGGCTTGTTATGCTTCCTGTCCTGGACACCTGCCCAGACCACAGGGTTTGCCAAGGGATCTGTGAACACTGGGAGGGGATGGGGAGGAAGAACAGGACAGAAGTACTCTGGACTCCACCTCCAGATGCTCTTTGTGAGTGGGCAGGAAAGGGCCAACCCTCTGGCCAACCCTCCCTGCAGAGGCAGAGTAGGTCCTACCTCGGTGTAGCCCATGCTGGCGGCGGCGATCAGGGCCTGCTGGATTGCGTGGCTCTTCTTGAACACTCCCTGTTGCTGCCCGGCCATGCTCCAGTCGCACTGGATCAAGAACTTCACCACCTCCAAGTGTCCCCTGAGAGCGGCGTGGACTAGGGCACACTGCCCATTTTTGTCCAAATGATCCACCTTGAAAAGAGATGACAAAATACAGTTAAACCAAACCATGGGCAAAACATCTTTGCTTCTTCGGAGTTTCCAATCCTGGTTTCAAAATAATGCCACATGTGCAAAACGTGCATTTTTCTGGTAAACTATCACCTCCATGACCAGAAAACAAACATTTCCAAAGCAATGTCCCAGGCTCCGGCATCATCTTGGCCACAAATGTTTGCTTTGGGGAAGATACCATTACTTTTTTTAGGTTTCTTCAGTTTTCTTCAGACTCAAAGACTACAAAAACTTTTCCTTTGTGTCCTGAAGTCCAGCATTCAAATTTTCTTGTGCACTGAAATCATACACACTGGTATAATCTCCTTTAGCCAAATCTACAAAAAGAAAACCAGCTGGTTTTCCAGGTATCAGTTCTTCTGAGAGTCCCAGAAGTGTCTCAGCCTGCAGTCAGACACTGTAACGTGAACTCAGTGCAGGCACAATCAATAGGAAATAGAGACAGTGCTTGTCAGCCCTATTTGGCTGTATTTCGGGGCACGGTTTCCACTTGATGCTTGAATACATCAAGTGGGATTTCTAGATGCTATCCCAGTAGCAGGAACTTGGAGAACACAAGAAAGGCAGGTCAGTGATCAGCCTCCTGTTGGTTAACCCCTTCTGTGCTCTGCAATGTACTATTTGTCATAAAAATAATAAATAATTATTATATTAACATATTTTACTAATATTAATCCATAGAATCACAGAATGGTTTGGGTGGGAAGGAACCTTAAACATCATCTCATTCCACTCCACTGCCATGGGCAGGGACACCTTCTACTAGCCCAGGATGCTCCAAGCTCCATCCAACCTGGCCTTGGACATTTCCAGGGATGGGGCAGCCACAGTTTCTCTAGGCAAGTCATGCCAGGGCCTGACCACTAAATTATAGTACTAGAGTACATATGAGAAATATTTCATATATTATAACACATTCACATTAATAAGATACCAATATTTCTCCTTTCTCGACTCCTGCAGTAATCAGTATTGCAATTTTCTGCAAATACCTCAAGTCTTCAAACTACACCGAGCTGTGTTTTGGGGTATTTCCTCAGTTAATTATGTTAGGGATATTCAAGGAAAACTGTGAGTGGCAGGACTTCTGTCACTAAACTCTCTCAAAATATCCAACAAAAGCAAAATTCTTTTTTTCCTTCATACTGTCCTCACATTATTACAGACAACACAATCCAGCAAGATCTAAACAGTCCCTCAGTCATCCATACCAAAACTACACAAACCCATATTTTGCCTTTTGAACTGAAACTAAACATATAGAGGAACCACAAATTGTTTCCAGGAGGCTCCACTTCAAAAATCAGCATAATTTTCTTCTTCAACAAAGTACTTCAACTTGTCTTATTATATACAATTAAAACTCCAACCACTCATCACAAAGCTAAACAAAGGGGATTTTTCTAGGACAAGTTGATGGAAATTTTTGGAAAATGTGTCTCAGGGAGATATTTAAAGAATGTTTTGTGCTGGAAAAGCAGTGCTGCCATTTTAACCTTTTGAGGCTCAAGGATTTCTCCAGAACATCCTCGTGCAGGTCACCAGTGCAGCGTCACCAGGCAGCTCCTACCTCAGACCTGAATTCCAGACACCAATTTCTGACTCTCAGGAGTTGGTGTCAGTGTGGGACTTTTAAACCCACTGCATTTTAGCAGAAAAAACAACACCAAAAGCAGCCTCCCGGCTTCATCTGCTGGAGGATGTTCCCTAGCAAGCGTTCCACGTCCTGCCTGCAGCTCCTACCCAGCCTTGAACAGATGTGGAGCAGTTTAAATCAGCTTTTGAGCAATGTGGTTACTTCACCTTGGCCCGTTTCTTGCACAGCAGCACCACGATGCTCAGGAAGCCGGCGGCAGCCGCGTAGCCCAGCGGGGTCAGGCCACTCTCCGAAGCAGCGTCAACGTTGGCCCCAAACTCCAGGAGCAAAGCCACCATCTCCGCGTATCCCAGGTGAGATTGGACACACAAAATGGGGGCGTTGTTCAGAACTTCCGTCCGATAATTCACATTTGCACCTCCTAAAATCAGCAACCGACTGACCTGCGCGGGGAAGGAGAGCTGTTGGCTGAGCTTTATGGAGAGACAGGAGTTTATCATCAGGGCGACACCGAAACACAAACCAGGGCCCTCGGCACATCTCCAAGCAAAGAGCAAAGGACCTAAAATGCTGAGTAAAAACATTTGCCCAATTGGTGGTCCCGTTTTATGTAGACAGAGCAGTTTAATCATTCCCTGAGTGGCTAGGAAGGGTCTGAAGGGTGCAGTCACCCTTTGTTTTGGAGCAAAGTCACTCCAGCCCCGCTGCAGCAGCTGGGGACATGGCAGGCATGGGGAATCAAAACACACGGCTGGAGAGAGCTGTACTCAGCATCCTTCCCATGGGATCCCTCTCTAGGGCTGGTTTGGCTGTCCCACTGCACGGCTCCCTCTGCACTCTGCACCAGTGGAAAAGGCTCCATCCCATGCTGAAGAGTGACAAGGAAGGGACATGGGGACAGACACTGAGCTCACCTTGCCTGGGTGGGAAGGACCTGGGACAAACAGCCTTCTGTGTGAGAAAACAATTCCAAACCTGTATCTCTGTCTGAAATCCTTTCTGCTGTAGAGATGGGCTCACCTAAGTCAACACATCCATCTTACCACTGTTAAAAGAAGTGCCTGAACCAGCACATGAGCACGTGCTGTTGGATTTGGTGTCACCTCAGAGTTTGTGCCTATCTAAGCCAGAGCTCTTTACATGAGCTGTCAAGTTCCAACATCAGTTGTCGCATTCCACATCTTTGGGAAGGAAAAATCCTGTTTTGCACAGGCACGAACTCACTGTTTGCTCATTGCAATGAAAAGGAGATCCCTGGTAAAAGTAGCAGAGTTGAGGGACCACCCCAAATGGTAAAAAAATCTCAAGTGGACTGAAGGCCTCTCCTCAGCTTAGGATAAACACCCGGCAAGCTGCTCAGGCTGGCTAGGACACTGGACATGGCTCCAGTGAATACTCTGTGTGGTCACTGCCCATTGCTGGAGCTTCTTGTGTGAGTTCTTGTGTGAACCCCCCAGCTCTCCCCCTTCCCTCTAGTACCTTTATGTTTGGGGTGTAGAGATTTCTCAGAGATGCCAAAGCCATTGAAAGACCTTCAGTACTGTAGGAGATCCAAAGCCCTTGCAGGATGGAGGAAGATACCCCAACTTTTTTACTCAGACCCTGAAAAAGAGACAGTAACTTAGATCCAAGCTCACAAGTCTGCTCAGTTACACTGGGCAGAAGCATAAATTCTTGAATTTACTCCTTGAAGTCTCTGGACTTCAAAGGAGTTTCAAGACAATAATGACTATACCCAAGATAATGTGACAATTTCCCATATCTGACCTTCACAACCAAGTAATAAGCTTGCAGAAAATTACTTGTAAAGGTAGTAGCCATCTCCAAGGTCTAGGAAAGTTAGGATTAAACTGTGAGCAACCAGATCCATTCAACACCCTCACAAAATGTCATGCTAAGGAGCACAGATTGCTGCTTTTTTTCTTTTTTAATAAAGTACACAGTATCTGCTCACAATAAGATAAACTCAGGAACTTTCAACCACAGCCTGGAGCAGTATGCCCTGGTATCTTGTACCAGATTGTCCCCAACCTTTCTAGCTGGTGTCCATCATCAGCTTATACATAATATATAGAAGGTCTGACATATTTTCCAGCATCACTAACTGGCAGAGCACAGTTAAGCAGTTTTCCCCCTCCTGTGGAAGGAGCCATAATTTCTCCGTAGCCGACAGATGGGAGCGAACAGCTGGGTGGACAAGTAGAGGGGTGGGATGGCAACTCCAGCAGGAGCCATGCTGTGAGTATGCCCTGCATGCTGCTGTTCTGCTACTGATTCCCACGAAAGCCTGCTGACTCCATGGAAACTGCACAGGGTTCTTTAATTCTGTTTTGATATGCAAACCCTGATTTCCACTTCCTCGCACGCCGGGTGGTCACGTCCATCCCTGCAAAACAGCAGGGTCTGGTTCTGGTTTGTGGGACTGGGACGGTGCTGGTGGAACAAAACCAGCAGCACAAGGTGGGATTTGCTTCCTCTGAAGGAAGACGTGTGGGAATCATCATCCCAATCCCTTGCTGGACTCGGCTGCAACCTCTAATTCCTCTGTGTAAAAGATAATCTGCAGCATCGCCCTAGCCATCAACAGATTTGTCACTTGAAATGGTTTTATCACCAAAAGAAGAGATAGATTTGACAAGCTCTTATAACTAACAGCTCCATGGGCTTGTTTCCTTAAAATTCAGGGAGCTAAACCAAGAAAAATATCTGCTTGTGTTGAGGGAGAAAGAGCTCAGGAATTTGAGCCACTGTTAAACACTGCCTCTGAAATGACACAACGCAGGACATTAGAGGTCAATATTAAATTTCATGAACTCAGGATGGTGAAATTGGGAAAGGGAAAGCAATTTTATAACAAACGGTTAAAATAATTTAAAAATAGTTATACTACTATGAAGCCCATAAATAAGCTGCCTGAATCACCATCAGGACCAAGGAAAAGGGTAGATATTTTGAAAATAGCCCTCTGAATATAATCACAGATGCTATAAAAACCTTAACTGTTGCATTAGAATATCTATATATACTTAGATATTAGTGCAAGACATAAAAGGTGACATTTATCCTTTAAAGAAAAAATACATTCAACACCATTATCATTCAGTTGCTGAAAAAAGCCTGCCCTATTTTTCATTTTACAGCTCGCATCTTCCTTTTCTAATTCCCTCTTCAGAACTGTGGAGCAGAGCGAATCCTTCAGCAAAAACAAATCCCAGCTTGATACAACATCAAACCAAAATACCATCAGTGGTTCCCACTTCATTGGGACCATCCAACATGAGACCAGGGTACGGCCCAACCATTTGAAAAATTTTGCCAACCCCCACAACCCCAGTTCAAACAGTTGGGTTTTCCTGTCCTGTCTTGCATGCAGCTGTCAGCATCTTTAATTTTTACCTTATCACTTCCTCTGCTATTTGGCCATTGGCACCTTATGGAATCCCAGAATTCCAGACTGGTTTGGGTTAGAAGGAACCTTACAGCCCATCCCATTCCCCCTCCCTGCCACGGGCACTGACACCTTCCACTAGACCAGGCTGCTCCAAGCATCACCCACTTCTGTATTACTGACATTTTAACTAATTTAAGATGAAATTAAAGCCTTCTCTTTGGCTGATTTGCAAAACATACATCAGCCTGAAGTTTGGGTCCTCTTGTATCACAACTGCACATTTCTCTTTGTGCCCTTTTATTCCATGCCAGGTTTTTCAAGTTGGCTTTCCATATGCTCCTGTTAAGACTGGTAACTGATTTAAAAGATTAAAACATTTGCACTTGTTCTTTTTTTCCCCCCTAAACTGTTTGAGGATGTTTGTGTTTAAAAGAGAAAACAAAACCATCAGACCTCAGCCAGCAAGTGAAGATGGGAACATGAAAGTGTCTTCCCACCCACGTGTCAGGTCAGCACTTTGTGTCTGTGCATCACTTACTTTTTTTACACCTGGAAATTCTAAGTGTTCCATCAGCACCTTGCTAAGGTACCAGTGGATTCAAACTAGGAAGGACTGGGGAAGGATAAATAAATTTTCTGCGCTCTTTTATCAAAGTTTGCCTCTATACCCAGCTCTCAGTACTCCATGGCTGGGCAAAATGCTTTAGCTATTTTCTAATATTCTCCTGGCTTCCTGACGAGTACATAAAACGGAATTATAATGGCACCAAGCCTCCATAAATACTTTCAAAATTAAGATCTTTGTGTCTGCAGAAAGATCTTTGTGTCTGCTGCTGTAACATGGCAACTTGAGGCAAAACACCCTGAATTGATGACCTGACACGCTCCCTACTTGGCAGAAAACCCATGGCCAAACTGGTAATGACTTCAGCAAAAGATCAGCCAGAATGAAAAGCCTGAATGGGAAAAATGCTTGTTCAGAAACAAATACAGTCGGTAACAACTGGCAAAGAGTCTGTGCATGTACTCCTGGAAATATTTTCTTTAAAGAATGCTCGAGCTCTTAAATATGGTCTGCAATATTCCAGCCTAGTGCCTCCTTCAGAGACTAATGCAGCTCGTTTCACTCAGTAAACACTCACAAATCCTCAGTAAACACTTGTTAAAATAAGGAATAAAAATAAATCTATTCAAGGAAAAGCAAAAGACTAAGTTACAGTTTCTCATCCAGCTAATTCAAACCCTTTCAAAACTGTGTAGTACTCCTAAACAACATTCTGTCATGCTTATCAGTCACTGTGACATTGGTCTTCCTGCAGTGTTGTAAACCCAAGGATTTTGCTGAGTGATGAAGAACAGAAGGCTGGACTGACATTTGTCACATACTAACTGGCATTTTCTATTATTGTAAATATTGCTCAATTAAACCTGGAATCTATGGGAAACTTGTCCACTTAATGAAAATTGCCATTTGCTCAGAGTCTGAATCCATGTTATTGGTTTCCACCATGGACACATCAAATGAAGGAAGTTTGGAATCAGATTCAGATGTAAATGGCAGCTGAACAGCAAACTCAGCTGAATTTGGCTTTGGGAATGTAACTGAAAATGTGAAATTGATACCCTGAGGGATAATGCACCAATCTGGGGCTCTTCCCTTTGGCTCCAGCCATCGCCTTCCCAAAACAAGCAGACTTTGCTGCTACACCTGATGGTGAATCTGGCACAGGGAATACAATAAATAAATCCAACAGGACTGACACAAAGCAGAAATCAGCTGTTTGCTCTAGGAACAGAAACTGGAGTGCCGAAGCTCTTAAGTCTATAAAATCATACAGAGTCCAGATGAAAATACAGCCTTGTTTTTACCAGGGTTAAGCACCCACAGGTCCTAACAGTTGTAAGAAATTCTGTATTTCCTGTGACTTTACAAATCTACTCTCTCATTCCCACCTTCTGGTACCTGGGCCAGCAGGAAGAATGATATTTAGTGTGTGGGTCATATTGATACTCACATCCAAGTTTGCCTTTCAATTGCCCACGTCTTAAATGTCTGTGTGAAGAGTAAGATGGACCAATCAGCCAATTTCAACAGCCATCAAATTTTCCCTTTACAACCTAAATTTTGCATTGGATTCTTCAAAACTGCTCCTTTTAAAAGACTGCCTTTTTTCTAGATGCTGCTACAGGAACTTATCTTTCAGGGGAAGAAGCATCTTATGGTAGAAGAGCAATTTTAGGTAAGGAGGCTATCGGCGGAATTTACAGTCTGAAGGAGGGTTTAATTTTAAGGATTTCTTAGATACCACAGCCAATTTTCTGAAGCTCACTTCTACATGCTTCAGCAGCCTCAAGCAATCACACTTCTTACACCAACCCCACGACAAGACGAGACCGAGTGCTGCCAGTGCTGGGGATGAGGTTGGCGTGAACATTCATTTGAATTTTTGTTACCTTAAAAATATGTGCTTTGAGAATGTGATGTCCCAGTTCAATAGTTTGCTGTCGATTTAATTTTCCTTCTTGTCGGGAAAACCAGAAGGCAAGTAGTGTGTGGCCACTCCTAAAACCAGAAGAAAAAGTATATTAGTATTGTTATACCAATAAAACAACTTTTGAGGACAATTTTTGCTTCTGCTAATCCTTCAACCACATCCAGCTTTGGGAAACAGAGCTGGCTGAATTCTCACTTGTAAACCAACAACTAATTGCGTCCTTTATTACTGGTGATCACTGACAGCTCAAAACCCCCCAGACATTGGCAGACAGCAAAAAAAAAACCCCAATATATTTCCTATGAGTAGATGTAAATATAGAAACACCAGAGATACAATGTCATGAAAGCTGAAGTGTTACTTTTATAGTCATTTTGCAGAGGAGAACCACATTTGCAAAGCATGTAACCAACCCAAAGTCACAAAAAAATGCCATATTTAAAGTATCCACACTTTGAATAAAATGTCCTTTAAATGACACCTGCACTCTCTATCCTGTGGACAGTCCTGTGGAGTGAAACAACTTTATTTCTTGGTAAAACTCCTTCTAAACACATTCTCCAGCTTTTCCAGTAATAAAGATGCTTCTGGCAATGCCCTACCAGGTTGACAACCAAAGCAAATTAACTGAACTACACACCAAGTCCTGTTTAAGGCAAAATAAAATAAAACAGACAATAACTTCTGTTGCTAAAGGTGATTTTTACTGACACTTTTAAACCTTTAAACATTTACAGACTTCCCTCTTGTAACACTGCAAGTTTAACATGGCTGAATCTTCTCAGAGATGCGAGAAGATGATTCTCCACTCAAAACACACATGATGCAAACGTGAAGTTTTAATACCATTTCTGGGTGAGATCAACAAATACCTGCTCCTGCAGGTGCCCCAGGCACATGTGGATGCCACAGAAGGAGATGCAGCAAGCAGGGCAAGAGCCAGCAAGGCTCCACGCTGGGATCTCAGTGGTCTGTGTGATGTTTTTTTGGTTTTACCAACAAAATTATATTCTTCCTTAAGCCCCTGGCTGCTCCCAAGGGAGTCCTTTTAAGCCACTTCATTTCTGGAAGTACATAAAAATGTGACTGGACTAAAAGCAATCCAACCCCTTCCAGCCAAGGAAAATAAAATATGATATCAGCTGTGGCTTTAAAAGGGCTTTTAAGGACAGGAAATGTTATTAGCTCTTCCCTGTCTGGTAAAGCAAAGAAATACTTCGGATGGCCAGACATCTAGTAAATATTACACAAGACAGAAGCTTTCACAGCAGTGGGGATTTACCAGCCCATCCCCATTCAAGGTGAATTACTGCCCATCTCAAAATAAACTCAGGAAAGAAGTGAATGACTTGTAGTGCCCTGGCCAGGTGTTTGGCAAGGTGCCCCCCGAGCCCTGCCAATGAACCTCCTTTTGGACCAGTAACACATGGATTTGTGTGAGCAGAGCCCAGAGATGCTCCGTCAGTGCTTGTGGTGCTGGGAGGACAGGAATGTGCCTGCTGGAGGAGTGGGATGAAAAACAAATCATATTTTTCCGACGAGGCAGAACTTAGTCCCCAGGTTTGGACAGGTGAGAGCGCACCACATCCCATTTACAGGTAAACTGCTGCACTGGTGGGGAATTCCACTGTGCTTCATTCCAAAATGCAGCTCTGTTTATAGAGGCACCATCAACTCAAATAACTGTCTTCTGAGATGTTTTTATTGACTGACAGCACTTTCACTCTTAGGGTGACTTGACCATAAAAAGAAATTGAAGAAAACCCCTTTTTTTTTGCCTGTCAAGCTGCTCTCTACACCTTGGCCTGGCACACGGCCCGTGCCGGGATCCCATCGCTCCATGCTTCCCATGACTGGAGAAGGAGAAGCCTCTCCAGATGGTGACTCTGCCCATCACAACACAGCTTTGATGCCTCAGCTGAGTGCTGAAAACCCATCACGATGCCTTAGTGCACAGGGCAGTGCCTCCGATCCCACGCATCTGTGCTGTGAGAATTCTCCACATAGCACCAACAGAAGGGACAAAACACAAAAGGCTGGGACAGCAGAAGGGCCCTGAAGTGTTTATAGCACCTCGAGTTAACCCCAGCTTGTTGCCTCGCCTTCCTTTGGCTCTCCCCCTCTGGAATGGGAGGAGAATGTCAGGTCTCCTATTAGAGGAGACAGACAAATGCATTTGCTCATTGCACTGGTTAACCTCTGGGAATGTCCATGGGAAGGAAGAAGAAACAGATCAGAAGGAAACAAGACTGGGAAACACAGCTTGAGTGTTGCCAGATACCGCTGGAAATCAAGTGGAACAGGAATTCCTGGGTTTAACCCGGCCCCATTCAGCCAGATTATGAAAACCTGTAATTGCTGTAATACACTCAGTCCATCCCAATAAATCATCAGACTGACAATGCTGTGACAGGGTTTGAGGAGGTGCCAAGGTGCTCACCTCCACCCAAGGATTGGTGGTGCAAGTTCAAGAACTTGTAGGTCGCTGACAAGGGAGCTGGAGAGAGACTTTGGACAAGGGTCTGGAGTGACAGACCAAGGGGAATGGCTTCAAACTGACAGAGAGCAGGTTTAAATTGGATATTAGGAAAACATGCTTCCCTGTGAGGGTGGGGAGGCCCTGGCACAGGGTGCCCAGAGCAGCTATCGCTGCCCCATCCCTGGAAGTGTCCAAGGCCAGGTCAGACTGGGCTTGGAGCAACCTGAGACAGCGGAAGGCATCCCCACCCAGGGGAGGGGCTTGGACTGAATGGCCTTCAAGGTCCTTTCCAACCCAAACCATTCTAAGGTTCTAGGATTCCATGATTCAGAGCCATCAGCTCCTTCCCTTTCTGGGGAGATGCTTGGGCAGGGGATCAGGAGCTGCATCTTTCTGCTCCAGATTGTGAGCAGCTGCGCAAAGGGACCCTTCAGCCATGCCCCTCTGCCTCCGTGTTCCACATCACAGGACAACAAATAATACCAGGCTTTTGCTTGTTGGTGGAAAACTCTTTGAGAGCATTTAGGAAGGCTCTGAATGGATCTGTAACTGCATTAATCCTAAGCATGAATTGATGATCCAGAAGATTCTGAGGTGCCTGTTCTTCGCAGCAAGAGCTGAAGTGCAGCTCCTGCCTGACACACCAGCCCAGGCCTAAATTGCTTTTCAGCTGCAGTTGGAAGGGTATTTACCTAAATTTAATTATAGACATGACTTTGGTGTTATGAATAAGGCATGCACGAACTACTCCAGAATAAAGTACAGTATTCATGAGTAATACATCACCTCTGCAATGCTTCCCAGACCTTGGCTTTGGGCTGGTTGATAAATACCTATTCTGTCAACATTAATTGGAAACTAAACTGGACTGCAACAGCACAGGCTTTTTTTTTTCTTTAATACAGCAGAGTGGCAGTAATGATTTCTACATCAAGGAGCTCAGTGAAATGATTTGCTTTGAATTTCACCACTGCAGAGTTTATGATCAGAGATTTTTCTATTTTTAATGTAAGATATCTTTTTTTTGGTGAAAAATTAATAGCCCTGCCAGCTCAGCTCCTGCAGCTTTAGTCTGCTCTCCGTGCCTGTATCAACTCCTGTAATGGGCAGGAGTCTGCCTAGATGGGCACATACATGTGTGTGTGTGTGCACGTATGTACATATATACGGTGTATATAGAGATACATAATTATATACATGTAAGCATATATATATATATTTACATATGTAAAAAAGACATAAAGATGAATCTCTAGCCATTACAATGCCCTATACAACATGAACCAGTGCACACCTACAGCAGCTCTAAGGAAGGCAAATGTAACAGAAGGCTGCACATGAACTTATGTGGAATTATGGAACGGTTTGGGTTGGAAGGGACCCTAAAGCCCACCCAGTCCAACCCCCTGCCACAAGCAGGGACACCTTCCACTATCCCAGGTTGCTCCAAGCCCGATCCAACCTGGCCTTGGACACTTCCAGGGATGGGGCAGCGATAGCTGCTCTGGGCACCCTGTGCCAGGGCATGACCACCCTCTCAGGAAAGAATTTTTTCCTAATATCCAATTTAAACCTGCTCTCTGTCAGTTTGAAGCCATTCCCCCTTGTCCTGTCACTCCATGCTCTTACAAATAGATGCTGGATCTGATCTCTACACAACTGCTCCCTTATCCATCCAAACATGAGTCACACGCAGCTCTGGGCGTAGAGCAAGGTGATGCAGGATGTTGGTACCTCAAGCACAGTCCCCAGGTGACCCCATTCCTCATGTCCTCATTTCCAGATGGAAAAGGACAAAGTCTCACCGATAAAATACTGGAGTGACCAAAGAGCAGTGAAGGAGAATGATTAAACACAAAAAAAACCCTGAAAGCTCCCAGATCTGTGTGTCATCTAAACTCTTCCAGTCCTCAGATAAAAAAGATTTTAAAGGGTGTAAAATTACTCCAGTTTTAAGGCGTTGCAGCACCAGAGTAAAAGACAAGCAAAAAATAAATGAGAATCAGTCCTGCTCACTTGTGAACTACCAAAGTCCAAATTCCCTGATTTACACCCACATCTCCCTTCTTGCAGCTAATCCCATGAAAACATTCCAAAATCAAGAGATTTGACACTGTGCCCAGTGAATCTGGTCTTCAAAAGATGTGTATTCATATTTTATTCAGCTCTGCCAAGTGCTATGTTATAACTCCAGTTAAGAGACTAACGTGTGCTCTGACAAAGCCCGGAGCCTTTTCCCTAGCAGGAGGATTTCTGGATGTCTGTCCTGGCTGCAGAAAGGCCAAGCTCAGCTCCATGAGCCCCTCTTGAAGGAACAGTTTATCACCTAAATTGATTTATTGATTTTTTTTGTAATGTAGTTTCCCTCTGATGTTATAATTGCAAATTAACTGGGAAGAAATTCACATTATAAAAAAAAATTCAAACAAAACAGTCAAGGCTACTCTCTCCTGCACTGATGGAAGATGATTTTGCTCTAAAGTGGGTCTTAAGATTTGAGGAATAAAATAACAGGAAGAAATTTAGTCACATTTCTTTCTTCAATCAGTTTCTACTGATCAGTTTTCTCCAGTCCTTTCTCCTTGGTGGCTCAGTGCCACAGGATGGATTATTCTGTGAATATTGTCTTCCATTTAGATGTGAAAATAGCCCAGCAGACAGAAGTTTAAAGTCCAGAAGAAAAGAAAAAGAGCAGGTTTTATGAGGACAGTAACTTAAGACACGAAATATATTCAACTCCTCCCTGCAGCCCAATGCTGAGGTTTGCATGTCTAATGAGCCAGTTAAAATGAGCTGCTCCACTGATGTCCTTTATGGTGGTAGTGATCACATCTGCTCTCCATCTCATCTGTCATCATTTATAATCTGTCTGCCTTTTCTCCTCGTCTCTTCCAACGGACGCTGCAGCTGCAGCTCTGACTGCAGTTCGGGGGAAAACCTGCAGAAAAGTCACTTCACTGCACTGCTAAATCCCTCTTACAGATCCCCAACTTGCTTCCAATGGCTTCTGTAATTTATTTTTGAACTTTGATTTCTGCATGAGATTTGAAAGGGACTCTAAGAGAGCTGAAGAGAAACTTTGGACAAGGGTCTGGGGTAACAGGACAAAGGGGAATGGCTTCCCACTGCCAGAGGGCAGGGTTAGATGGGATATTGGGAAGAAATCCTTCCCTGTGAGGGTGGGGAGGCCCTGGCACAGGGTGCCCAGAGCAGCTGTGGCTGCCCCATCCCTGCAAGTGTCCAAGGCCAGGTTGGATGGGGCTTGGAGCAGCCTGGGACAGTGGGAGGTGTCCCTGCCCATGGCAGGGTGGAACTGGATGGGCTTTGAAGTCCTTTCAACACAAACCACTCCATGATTCTCTGACTAGAGTTAACATTTTGAGATGCTAGAGATGTGGAATTTGCATACGGTAAGTTTCCTACACTCATTTTGTGGAGTTATTGCCCATTCTTTTTACATTTCAAAATGTACTGGGTTCCAAGTCATGCAGTCCAAAAAATTTATTCTGGAAGACATATGGGAAGCCTAGAAGTTGTATTCTCAGAGTCAGCACTCCATAGTTGGTGAACAGATTGGGTCTGCCCCTCCAGTTTATTGGAGGACATAATGATGGACTCATCTCTGTGACTCAAAAATATGGCACTCAATAAATATGGCTTGAGGGGTAAATTAAAAGAGCAAGAAATGTTGTACTCTCGTTCCTGTGCAATGGGTGTAGACGAAGTTGTGCCCCAAATGATGGCTCAGCCACCACTTCTACCACGCTCCACACTTCTGCCAAAATTAGAGCTGTGGAAATGATCTTGAACAACCAGATCCCACAGTGATCTGCTAATTAATTGCACTAACTCAGCACAGGCCTTGCACAAATGCAGATGACCAGACAGCAGTCTGGGCAAGGAAATAACCTGATCTTATGTATTTTGGTGGCATGCAGCATCCAGCCCATGGCTGGGGATGGCAAAACAACCAACAACATGTCCCTCGTGGCTGTGCCAATGTGGCGAGTGCTGCCTGTACCTGTACCTGGGGGCACTCAGAAAGCCCATTGTGAGCTACAACACTTGCAGAGATACAAGACTGGCACTCTGGAGCAATGAAAAAGACATTAAGAGGTAATTCCAAGTGTAAAGCAATGCTAAATAAGGATGGCAGCCCCTTGAGAGCAGGCACTGCTGCCAACCAATTTGGAAAACCTGATTATTCCATCTCTGGCCCCACAAGGTGCTAGTAGGCACTGCATTATTTTTAATTTTCTGCCTAATATATAAGGAATTCAAATAAATTCTAAACCCATTATTCTGCCTCACCTTGAATTCAAACAATTTGCCTTTGCTTTGCTGAGCAAAATCCATCCCACAAGGATGTGGAGAAAGCACTTAAGACCTACCCTGGGTTTGGGTGAACACTTGATCGTTTCTGCTGACAATCAATCAGTGTGTTTTAAGAGCTTCTGAGAGTCTTACAATAAAAAAAAAGGAAGAAAATCAATGAATCCATGCACCATAACGCCCAAGTGAGCTCCATATGGAGGACTGAGCTGGGGGTAATTTTTAAGAAGTTAAGATGTGTAATGCAAGGACCAACTCCCCATTTAAAGCTGTTTGTTGTATCCCTGAATTGTTACAAATATCACTTTCACCAACTTCTTTTTCTCCAAACTTTCTAAATTAATTATCTTTACATTGAGGACTGTTATTTGTCAATCAGATTCAGCATTCCATCAAAATAAAACAAAACCCCCTGATTTTGCTCTAAAGCTTTCACTCTTATCATTTTGCTGGGTAATACATAAAAACATTAATTAATTTTGTGTACAAAATGTCTCCACTTGCAATGTGATCCCAAGAGAAAAAGGAAAATGTAAAATACCTACAGAGTATTGTACTAAAAGACAGCTCTGCCAGAAACCATGGCAACTCGGGTGTTAGATGAGAGCTGCATCCTTCTGCCTGGACTGCTGCTGCATGTTTATCCATGCAGTGTGTCTCGGTCTGGGGTTTGAGGAACAGACTTGGTTTGTGTATTTGGTTTGATTTGGATGCAGAAGAGGACAGAAGAGGTGAGGAAATGGCCCTGTTGTGGGTTCATACAGTGCTTATTCTTCAAAACCTACTGCCCTAGGAACAGCAACCAGGAGCAAACCTATGCCAAAGGCACCACCTCTGCTGCTTCCCATCCCCTCCAAGTGCCAGTCCTGCGCAGGTCACCTCCCTGGAGCAGCATGTCCGTGCCTAGGTGACCCTGGAGGCCAGTCCAGGGACTGGGGTTTGGGGTTCAGCTCACATCAGTCAGCAGCTACAACAGGCCAGACCAACTGCTCCAAGGACTCAAGGAGACGGGAGTGACTGCCTAAACAACACCTGGATGGCAGGTCCCTAAAATTAGGTGAGGTTTGGCTTCACCAAACCAGAGGTGAAGCGCTTGAGGTGAAGATCTAAAATGCTTCATTTTGCTATGGTCCCATGGATGCTGGGACATCCCCCTGCAGCATCCCTTCCTTCAGCCACCACCACCAGCACACACGTTTGTTGGTCCAGTGTCCCCCTGAGACACAAAAGCCCAAACTGGGATACTCATACAGGCAAGAGCACTGGGAGTATCTTTTTCCTACCTTAGCTTTCCTGTACAAGAAAAGAAAAACTGTGAATCTGCTTCAAAGCCCTGTGTGTGGGGTAGAGGAGCAGCATGGAGAGATTCACCTCATCCAGTCTTATTTGGCAATACTGGAGACATCTCCTGGGGAGCCCCTCATCCTGAGATTCCTCATAACTCAGCTGGAGGAGATGCTTCCCAGGCACTCCTCATCTGACCTACTGTAGCCTTTTAGCTCAGGATGAAATGAATCACTCTAATTTCTCTCCTCTGATTATAAAGCAAGTCTAGACAAGTAACTCAGATGTTTATACTTAAATCTGGATAAAATAATTCACTTCTGGGATCCATATCGGACTACAGCTCTCTTACTGCCTTGCCAGGGCAAATCACTTCATTTCTCTCTTGCTCACAGCCCCTTCAGCAGCAGCACACGGATGAAACATTTTATTAGTATTGTAAAGGCACGGAAAGTAATTGCATGGAAGTTTCTGATTTAGTCTGGGCAGAAAGCAGCACTGCATTAGAGCAGAATTTAGGTTTAGAAATATAAGCGTAAGAAGAATGTGCAATAAGAACCATTTTCTCCGTGCACCAGTCACAAAGGATTGGGTCTTCCCCTAAAATGTTTTATATTATTTGTCAAGGAATTGCCTGGTTGATGTGCTGGCCTGACAGGCTGGGGAGGTCGTTACTGCAATGCTGGTTAAGTGCTCTGACAAATGCATCATCACTGGAGCCCTGTGTTAAAAAACGGAGGGGCTGGCAGGGGTTCCTCTTCAGGGAGACCAGCAGTGAGAACATTACTCTTCAGAGCCAATTAGCCTTTGCTTTGGACAGCAAACGCATGATGAGGGTTCAAAGAAGAGGGTCAGCATCTCAGCGGGCTAACCAAAACCCCAGAGGATGGAGATCTGCTGTTTTTCTTAAAAGCACAGAAAAATGTGATCATTCCCAGACATTGTGTTCCTCCTCTCCCCTCCCCTCTTTTCCATGCTTCCCAGAACACGTGAACTCACACTCACTAATGAAATCAGGAAGATTATCCCAGCTGCAGTGCTGGGATATGAGTGGACACAAGGCCCATTATCCCAATTTCCTTTGTAATGGCCTCACACCTGGACACTCTGTCAGGTTCAGTCAATTAAAAGCAGCTTCACAAACCCACATTTCACTTCAAAGCTCTTCTCGTGGGGAAAAATATCAGCCTCAGCAACCTTACTCTTCATATATCGACATGGTACGGTCAAACAGCTCCACGTATGACAATCCCGAGGAGTGCTCTGTACAGTTGTCATGTCTTCTCAATTCCCAAGTGAGCAGAAAGAAATCCATCTGGCTGTGAACAAACCAGATGCAGGCAGATTTTCACAGGCTACTGCTGTGAGCTCTGTCAGTGGCCAGTTCTTCTTCTCTTCCAAGAAATAAAATGAAAAATCATTACTTATCTTAATTGTCGCTCAGGGTTTCCCATGCTCTGAGCTCAGTATCAGCTGGACAGGTGGATTTTGAAGAGTGTCATAGCTGAATCTCAGGAATCCCTCTCTGTTAATCTCTGGATTGTAGCTGGTTTCATTAGTTACCATCAGAACACAATGCAATTAGTACACACTATACATCAGGGATATATATTAGTCCTCCAGTATGTATGGGCTCATGCCCATGGCAGTGAGAGCCTGTTGATGCACTGGAACTTCTTTTTGCCTGTGGGAAGGAGCTATGTCAGGTCAACTCTGTGGGGATACCCTGCTTGCACAGAGCATGAGTGGTCCCCATAAAGTCACCATTAATTTCCTCACATCAATGGCATATATGAGATGAAAAGTGATACCTGAAAATCTCCTAAACGGTCTTGAGGGCAGCATGATGTGTTTGTGATGCTCAGGAAAGGCAGCACCAAACCCAAATGATGAGCAAAAGTCTTTCTGGTGACTTGTTGAGTGAACACAGTCTGACTTGTGCCTTTGTGCTGATTACATGCTTTGCTTCAGTGCAAAACCATCTAAAATGCAGCACATTTGAATTTCCTTCTGAATTTGGTATTCTGAGAGTGCCCTTTCCCACTGCTGTGAGGATGAAGAGAGTTTCTGGATGCAGAGAACCACAGTCCCCAGGTTACTCACCCACAGGCACTGCTACCACCCACAGCACCCAATACACGCCTCACCCACCAGGGAAGCATCCTGCACCTAGATGCTCTTTTCACGGTAATGATGGAAAGCAGTGATTTGGAAAGCAGTGATTTTTCTGAGTTGCTCTTGTTAGGGATCATTCTGGCAGGTGCTGTGTGACAGTGATAACTGCCAGGAGCACTGGCTGCTGTCCCCTCATCCAGCCGATAGCAAGCTCTCTTACAGCCAGGCCAGACAAAACCAGCAGCACCAGGTGGGAGCGACTGGGATGGAGGAAGCTCTCAGCTCCACTGGAGCAAGCACCACACAGACCTTGCAAACAGGGCAGAACAGCATTACCTGGTGACAAGCACTTAATGGCTTCCAAGTAAGGATATTAAAGAACTCTTTGATTGTTCTAAAGGCACCTGCTGTGAGATGCTTTACCAAGGGCTCACTCAACAGGAATACTGTCAGAACCTACTAAAACCAAGAAGATACCCATTGGGAGGAGCTATTTCATATTTTTCTACTGCAGCCTGTTTACCTCAAAATTTAAACTGGTAAATTACTCTGACACCACTAACAGCCAGAGTTGCCTTGATCAGCCAGGTGCTTTCCAGCTCCAGCAGATACCATGAGATTGTCTTCAGACTGACCATCGGGTCACTGACACATCTTTGAATCTGAGTGTTTCCCTGATTATTAAAATCGTATTTTAAGAAATGGGCAGAAAAATGGAGCAAAACTTATGCGGGTAAACTACAAGAATTACAGTCAGATTGTCTGTTTCCACTCATCTCTAGAAAGAAAAGTAATGTTGTTAATAGAGATCATTGGGTTTAGAGAATATAAATCTAACTGCGATTAAATTCTGTTCCCTGTGAGCTAAGCCAGAAACTTAGCTGCTCTCAGGATAGAGATTACAGATGCATTTACAGTCCAAAATCACTACAGAACGATTCTGCTCTTTATTTTGTTTTCAAAAACCATTTAGTAGAACTACGAGGAGCACAACTTGAAGCAACTGCAAAAGATGTATCCACACTACTCATCTTTCCACTTCCTATCTTCCACTTCCTGTGCTTTTTATACCTTTGGAGAAAGGGATGATGACTCCCCTTCTCCAGGACTGAGCTGGCAGGAGTAACCTGCCCCTGGTGATAATCGAGCTAGACAGCCTGGGGCCTTCTGAGGAACAGCTCATCTCATTCTAAAGATTACTGTTAGGTTTGCCAAGTCAGGTGTGTATCCAGGGGCATTTGTTTCTTTTCATGAACAACATAAAGACCTCAGGTGATCAGTACAGAATGTAGAGACCTACAGTGTACACAGAGCAAAGTTGGGTAACTGCAGCCATGTGCAACCTTGTAAAATAAAATTATTCGGGTAACAGTGCAGAGTAACACATTGGTAAGCTCTGATTTCTCAGAGCATTTGCTTACCTTGGATCACAAAGAAACTTGGTCTTTTCACCTTCTTCTCTCCAAATAAGCCATTCTCGGAAAGAGGGATGAACAAACATTCGCGTCATGTCTCTACGTTTGATAAGAAACATAGAAAGGTTCTCCATCCTCTGCTGAAAGTCCTCCCACTCCAAAGTGCCCTCAATGTTACCTGCATTAATGGCCTGAAAAATATGTTCATCTGTTAATGGGTGCAGAGAAGCCACTGCTACGTTCAAGAGAGGCATGACCCGATCAAAGGAAGACTGCGTTGGGAACTTCATATTGCACTGCAACAGGTACACTTCGGACAGGGACACTGGCACCACTTTGTAGCTGGAGCTTTTTAGAACTAGGTATCCTTTCTCTATAAGATCAAAAGTAAGTTTCAGGTACAGGTAGGACCCTTGGCTCAAGGTCTTGAGGTGAGAACTGAGTTTGCCAAATGTAGTGTTGTCCATTTTGCCGTTGAGTGAGATGTTGTTCTGGATCTCTGAGCTGCTGTGTATCCGATGAAGGATGTATGCCTGCAGGTCCTGGTCGATGGCTTCATTCTCTTCCAGTCTATCCAAAAATATTCTGTGGAAGGGCAACAGCTTAATTATTTCCTACAAAGAAAGAAAAAAAAAGATACTCATGCTGGCAGGGTTTACTATTCATTAAGTAAACCTAATTTCTATTACAACAGCACCTTTGAGACTCCTTTAAGACCTTCCATCAGGGCAAGAACACAAACAGCAGTTTGTGTCCTCAGGGCCTCACACTCTCATCTATAAGCAAGCAGGTTGCGTGTGAAACATGAATGACTGAAATGAAAACAAAGGACGCTGTTTCTAACACAACATCCATGGAAAGGGCTGGTAAATTCACACAGAGCAGCGCCCTTGTTATTCCTATTTCCAACGACGGACTGACCTCCCATCCCTTCTGCTTGTCCTGTCAGAGGGAATGGTCATCCAGATGACAGATCTGAGGCCACAAGAAACTTGCTGAAGCTGAGACCAAGAACCTCCCTGGGAGCATCCTTCTGCATCCCACATCCACAGATGCACGGAAACGTCAGGACAGATAACAGTGAGTATTTTCCAGTGAAAACCAACAATGTCTGTCTGCTGCAGGACACTGCGCGCAGGGAACGCTCATCTACTGAACTCCCTGATCCAACATAAACCAAAGATCATCAAAGGCCTTCCCAAAGGAATCTTGCCTCATGTGCTCTCAGCCACTGTGAGGAGAGGAGAAATGATGCAACAGATCTGTACAAGGCCGACTCCAGAAAAGCCATAAGCTCTCCAACAAAATAAGAGAGGGAGAGCACAGTGTGAACTCAAGCTGCAGTGAAGACTATAGGGATGCAAAAGTCCTAATTAAATGAGGAATTCAAGCCATCGGGATGCAATTTACTTGCAATTACAAAAAGATTTCTTCCAGAAGATATTTAATTTACTCCATTACTGAGCAAAAACTGGACCTCAGCACTGAACAGCAAATAGTCTGTGCTCTCCTGCATCTTGGGAAGCAGCTGCCATTCCCAGTGACAAGGACTATGTGGGGGCTGGCTGCCTCGATGGGGCTGAAACCAGACTCAGCTCCCTGCTGAGCTTCCGCACCTGCTCACGACAGTCTTTTTGAGCTGAGTAACATCTTGGCCCAACATTGACTCCACCAGACTGAAACCATCATGCTCTGGGTCATGCACAAAGGAATGAAGATCTGAAGTCCTTTGCCCTTCCACATGGAGCTGAGGACATTTTTTAGCTGCCCAGGCTGACAGACATCAGGCCCTGCCTTCCTAATGGCTCCATGAATTGGGGCCTATTGGCACGTGAGTTGTCTCACAAAATGATCTGAATTAATTGCTGATGAGCATTTATTGACATGAATAAGTGATGATGGATTAGATCCTTCCAAAGCCGTAGAGTGAGCCTAGGGACATGGATATAAATCCAAGGATAAAAAAGCCAAAAGGATAACCTGAAATAAAGGGTCTTGAGCAAATCCAGAACATCCAGTAAGATCTTCTTTACCAAAGTCCATCATGACAATGACAGTTTATCCCTGTTTTGGGTCTCAACATACCTGTAGACTTGTCCTGACTGTCACTACCAGCTTCAGCCAGGAAGGGAATTTTCCAATCATTTTGCTCAGGAATGATACTATGGTGTCTCCATAATCTGGCTTGTGAAATTCAGCCTCGTTTAAACCATCAATTAATATAATGAAATCTTCATCAGGGATCTTCCTCTCTGAGAGAAAGAGAAAAAGCATTTATTGGAAAGGCTATAGACATGCAACCATAATGTACTGCAAAGTCACTACAGAGTTTTAAAGCATGACCAGTTATTGCCAAAGAAGAAAACCCCCAGAGCAGCAGCACCTTTTTAATGATACATTAATTGCATATCGACCTTTACAGGTCATCTCATTCCACCCTCCAGCTAGGGACAGGGACATCTTCCACTAGACCAGCTTGTTCCAACATGGCCTTGCAAATCCTACAAGAAGTAAATCATGGACTGTTTAAACAGGATTTTTTTGCTGCCGAAGAACATAGTAACCCAGGCGATGCTGACAATGCAGTCATTTTTTCTATGTCAGACACTGAGAGCTGAGTACGGCTTTACAACTAATGACAGAGATACTTTTGGACTTGTATCTTAAGCTCAAGTGGTATCTTCTCAAAAGTACTCTTGCCTAATAGACTCAAAACCAGGTGTAAAATGGGAAATCTGAGTCTATTGTTGGCATATGCTATTCACATGTACTACAAGTTCTGATCTGTAAAGTACTACAGATAAACTCCTGTTATCAAAAAGCTCACTATTCCCAGCAGCAGGTGAGTTTTTCTCTTTGACTTTAAATTGCATTAGAAACTTTTCTGTAAAAGCCCAGCACAGAATGTTCATTGATGATGGCACCTGTAGTCCCTGTGGTATTCCAGGCAGAACAGACATGTGCAAACACCTTGTGTTTGGGACTGCTGAGCATCTTGTCCTCGCCTTGCGTCAACAGGTTGCATTTATTTCCTATTGTACTGTAAACATACACATGAAAAATATGTATTCTGCATTAAAGTTACCCTAGCTGCATTTTCAGTTAACTCCTCAGTAAAATTATTGGATACACTAGAAAATATACTTTATTCCTCTCTGAAATCTTGGAGTAAATATAGTGCCTGAGTTTTATACCCACATCTCATGTTCCTCATGAAGCCTAAGGGAGAGAGGAGAAAGCAGAGAGTAGGGGAAGAATGAGAACTTTTTTTCCCTATGTATTATTTAAATTCCTTGACATTAAAAAATATATATACATATTTGAGAAACACGAATCTAACTTTCTCAGTGACATTCACCATTAACACCTGTGCAATAATTTTGTCCCAGTAGCATTAAAGCTTCAACAGCACCTTGTAAAAGACCTGCTAATATATTTACAGAACCTTAAATATTACATATTTTAGAACCAATTTCCAGATACCGTTCATTTTGTTAGAGAACACTTGGTGCAAATTAGCTTGCCAGCACTCTCGACCAGCAGGGTTGAAAGGTGGGAGTCCTGGTCAGTGGCTCCGTTGGAGTCGTGTTGAGTGCAGAGCCCAAAAGGAAAGGAAAAAAAAGTTTCACATAAAAATTTTCCACCTCTCAATATTTAGGGCCAGATGGGGGTCAACCTCCTTGACAAGAAAAATAAGAAACCTCTGAAATGCTCTGAATTCAAGAGCTGAAACATATCCCAAGGAGGTACTGTAATAATCAGGAATTATTTTCCTTTAGAGCAGCGGTTGCTAAATGTATCCTTTTTATTTTTCTTTTTGCCAAGAGTGATGATAGGAAAAAGCAACCATGCTCCTCCCACAGTGACATTTCTCCATGCCAGGAAAACCAACTGCTGTCATGCCGTGCTGGCTCTACATATGCTTTGTGCCTGGTGGAACTGGGCAGATTGGACCCAGATGCTGCTGCTCAGAGCTTGGACACAGTTTTGAAGAGCTGATTTGAACATCAGGGCTTTGAATCTGGTAGAAGCTGCATCTATTTCATGTTGGATCTTACACTGTAATGTGTAGGGTGGCAACAAAATTATCTGAACTATTTTTGCAGCCAAGATGCAGCACAGGCACAGTAATAAACATGGTTCTGCAGGACAACAGTCTTGAACTCTGCAGTGCTCTGACAGTTTTCATGGCAACGAGCAAAGATCTTAAATTTAGCGACTGTCACAATGAATTAGTTATAACTTGCAGAGGGAAGAAAGAAAAGAAGACAAAATCAATGCTGTATTAGAAAAAGCTCTAAGTCTGTAATCAGGATAAGGCTTGTCACCAGCTCCCCCAGAAGCTTTACACAGGGCGTCTATGGAGTTTTATGATACCAGTCCTTTGGTGAAAGCTTCAGATTCTCCAAAGCCCACTACACCAGTGGCAGGGAAAGGGTAAAAAAGTCACCCCTGCACAAATAAATCAGAACATGTTGCTATAAGCAGTGCTGTGGATGGAACTGGTTGCTTGTTTTCACCTTGAGAACTGCGACGACAGATTTGGGATATGAAAGAAGCAAGAAAAGGGAAAGCCAAGTGGGATGTTAGGAAAAAATTCCTCCCTGTGAGGTTGATGAGGCCCTGGCACAGGTTGCCCAGAGCAGCTGTGGCTGCCCCATCTCTGGAAGTGTCCAAGGCCAGGCTGGACGGGGCTTGGAACAACCTGGGATAGTGGAAGGTGTCCCTGTCCATGGCAGGGTGTGGAATGGGATGAGCTTTAAGGTTCCTTCCAACCCAAACTATTCCATGATTCTCAGTCTTCCCAGCTTCTCCAGATCCCACCTCTTCCCTTCAGCTCGGGAAACGATGCAGACAGATTAATCCACCGCTTTGCTTAAATGCCCAGATCCAAAGAAGTGTCATTTTAAAAACAATAATAAAAAAAGGTGCATGGGAGCTTGGGACAAGCGCGGGGAACACCAGTACCTTTGTGCAGGTTCTCCAGGGGCTCCAGGATACCCCTGCGGAAGGAGGCCATGGGGTCCTGCACGCAGGAGCGGAGGCTGAGCAGGCTCTGCAGGTGGGGCTCGCGCAGCAGCTGCTCCCGGTACGCGACGAACTGCGGCGAGCGGCAGAGCAGGGCGGCCACGTTGTGCACAAACTCGGGCACCAGGCAGGTGTAGGCATTGTCAGCCTGGCAGTAGTGATAAGCCACGACCTAGCAAAGAGAAAAGAACAAAAAACCCCCGTGTCTTCATCAGAGCCACGTCAGGACAGTTGTAAAAGCAGTGTTTTTTCCTTTGGTGAGTTTGATCTGTTCTGGCAGGTGAAGTCTTTAAGAGCAACGAGTGTTAACTACCCATGACAAGAATCCAGACGAATCAGTTGGTAAAAACAGGCACTGATCCTGAAAGATGACTGGACCTGCCACTTGAGGAATAAATGAAATTAAGCTGTAGCTGTTTGCAGAAATGGGTAGTGACAGTAGTTGACGTCTCTGAAGTGCTGTGCTGAGGTTGGATTGTGTTCCAAGCTTTGTTTAAGGACTTGGTGCCAGTAATAACTTGTGACTGTTTTCTTGAACTTATTTTTTATTTGCTGTTTTCACATGTCAAGCTCTGTGGAAGTGGACAGACAGCACTCCCTGAGTCCATCACAGCGAGGCAGCACCTCAGAAGTACAGATTCCCTGAACTAGGGGCGATGTCAGGCTCACTGTACTTTACTCATACACTGTGATCCCACGCTTCATTCAAAAAATCAATTCAATTAAAAAAAAAAAAAAGTTCCTTTTTTCCCAGCTTCCCCTTGATTTTTTTCAGCTCAGGAAACTCTGCTAGAACCCTGCTACATTCTGCCCACTTATTAAAATAAGCAGAAAACCAATGATATCTTTTCAGGCCACACTGCCAGCTTTCTTGGGTTTTTTTGCAATATAAATAAGGCCCTCAAAAATCTGCCTCTGCTTGCGAATCCCTCAGGAAGCTGCTCTGGCACCACTCCAGCCCAGCTTCTCCTGCTCCCTTGCTGCCTCCAGCCTTGGGCACTGCCTGCCCATTTGGAATGAGCCTCTGCCAGGGCACAAAGCTTTTCTCCAGCTCCCATTCACTGGGTTTTCTTTTAAATGTCACTGAGTATCCAAAAATATCCTGGCAAGGCAGGTGGGAGCAGTTCTGTACCAAAACCACCACTGCCCTGGAGCACTGTAGCACAGACTATTGCAAAATAAATTGCATGTTTGAACTTGGGAAGGACAATATAGCTGAGGACACTGTGTGAAGGAAATGCTGTAGCCTCTCTGGAGCTTGGGGCAGCTGGGATGATGAATGTCCATGGCTTTGGACATGGTGAAGGCTTTCTGTCTCTCCACCTGCAGTACCTATCCCTTGGATCGCAGGAGGCTCCAGGGCGGCCGGGGTGGTGAAGGATGGTACCAAGGAATGAACACATCAGGCTGTGGGGTCCTCACCCATTGGTGGCTCAGCAGGGGGATGAGAAGGGATGAGAATGGAGTCGAGTGACTCGATACTGAGAAACCAAGGTGTTATGGTGTTTATGTTAAATATCAAATGCCCAAAGTTAAAATTTTGTATAGTTTCCTTTCTTGCTTGAAAAGGAGCTACAAAATAATTCACATTTGCATGATGAGTATTTTACTTCCAAGGAGCACCTCCTCTCCTAAAATGATGTGTAGAGTCCAGCTGGCTACACACTAACGCAGCACATTTATCATGAGCTTCTTGGTAGCTCATTTTTCTAAACATTAATTATGTGTTACAAGGCTTGAGGAACACCAGATGTGGGGACAGAGAGCACTGTGAACGGACCATGGCCAACATGACCCCATTTCCTCCTAAAGTGGGGTCAAGGAGCCGCAAAACACTCATTTTACTCCGAAATGACACAAACTTCATCTTTGGAACTGCCGAAGCAGAATGATGAAGACGTTATTTGTATTCTCTCTAGGTGTTTAACCCAGTAGGTCTTCAGGAGTCTCTTCTCCCAAACCTTCCAACACCAGTCATTCTACTCTCCCTTTCTTGCCACAATCACTTCCCACTTCTGCCTTCATCCAGCCCCATGTAACCTTCACCTTCCTACTGTCCAAGGGAAACAGTGGCTGGATGAAGGATGTTGAAAGCAAAATAGCTGTTCTGAGGATAATGGTGGTGGATGAGCGGGCAAGAGCCGCATGAATGGAGCAGGAGCAAGAGGGTGGAGAGGGCAAAAGAGAGGGAAAAAATGAGACACAAAAGAGATTGTGAATCAGTCATAAAGTACAGAGGGTGAGAAGGGACTGAACCGTGAGGGAAGTAAAGAAAAGAAAGAGAAGGGGAACGAGTGACATGGCAGGAGAGGGAGAAGATGACAGTAACAGGGGAAAGGCTGGAAGGACAGCATGAACATCAAAGGAGTGGGAGGGTGTGGAGATAGCTCAAGGGAAATAAGTTATTTTTAATTATTAGGACAGGCCAAGTTTAAGCAGTTCTCCAGCACTACTTCTGAAACAGAATCCACTCCATCTAGGCAGCATTCCTTTGCCATCACACCTCTTCTGCGGTTTGTCTTGGCTTCCTTCTGGAAGCGTGTCGTGCAAGGACAGCCAACCCCCCTTGGACCAACCTCCCAGACCCCTGAGATCATAGCAACACCCCATTCCCTCCAGTGCTCTTAAAGGGCTTCAGCACTGTATTTTAACCTTTAACAAGATTTTTTTTTTTGACCCATACAAAATAGCTTCAGATAAATGCAGTGTAACACTTTGACCTGCCACTATGCCACATGCCTGGCACAGTGCTGGCTGTGATAATGGAAATGGCCATCAGCACTGCTGTATTTTATCCACTGCACATGACTGTGACCCAGTATGTGGCATGTGGTGACCCAGTTTATTGGGAATGTTCATTATTTTTACATAGCTGAGTATGCTGGTAAATGCCCTCTGAAACTCATTAGTGGCCCAGGGCATCAAGGCTCAGCAGCAATGAATCCCTCCACCTCTGTATAGGGTAGGAACGCTCTCTTTTTATATGCCTGCAGCAGTGTTAGTGATGCTTTGGATATGGTTTGGAGGATGGGGAGAAGAGCCTCTGGAGCCACCAGCCATGCTCAGCATCAGCAAAATGCACTAATGCAATGAACGTGCAGCTCCTCCACCAGCTGCTCTGCATGGGGTACAACCCATTAGTGCAGCTGAGCTGGGTTTCAGGTCCATTTGTTTAAGTGCTGCTACCACAAGCCACCACACAGCATCCAGAAACCCAAAGAATAAAGTTGTTCAGGGGGTTAGTTAAAACTGGGTAGCCAATCCATTAAAAATCCTCTGTGAGTAAAGGATAAACATTCAGGGAAAAGGGGGAAGGTCAGCGTGGCAGGGCTGAGTTGAGGTGCTGCTTGCTAGTCGGAAGTTAGTTCTAAAATTAATGATTTGTTCATCTCTGACATTAAGAGCTAAATGCAACCTTTGCCCCCAAGAATTTACTGTACAAAAACCAGGCAGGAAAGTACAACCCTGAGTAATCCAGAGGAGGAAAAGCAACTGTTCGTTCACCTTTCATTTCTGTCATCATAGATACACAACTTCTGAATTTTGGGATAAGTGACATTTTCAGAGGGAAGGGAGTGGGTGAGAGGACAACGAGCTTCCCACCAGCATTCTGGAGCCTGTGCCAACCATTACCTAAGACTGTTTGTATATTATTAATCTGCTTTCTTATGATCTGCATTTCTCCAGCACAGTGACCTCAGCCCAATCTGAGAACATCCTGCTCTGCTCAATGCAAGCAGAGGTGGAACATCTGCCCACAGCTTTATCCAGCTCCTCACATATGGTTCATCTAGCTCCTAAAATAACCCTGACAATTGTGGTTGTCCATCACTGTCAACACTTTCTTCCGTACTTCAATTCTGACTTTAGTGTAAGCGCAACTATAAAACACACACATCTAAGAAATACTTTTCCATCCAGATTGACTGAAGAGTTCTTCCCTTCCTTTGGCTCTTCTTCCTTCAGCCAGTTGGACAAATCCCTGTTTAAGGAGACCATCAGCAACTCTTTTTTTATTCCACAGCTACTGACACAGGAATACGCTGTTCCTCTCACCCTTCCTCCAGCGCCAAAGGGCATTCCAGTCTTTTTCCTCCTGCTTTTCTTTTTTGTATTAGACTTTGGAAAGCCTTCAGTTTATCTATATGAAGGTTTACCTAAACTGTCCCCATGAACACCTGTTGGAGAATGGGGCATCAGACATTCAGGTTTAGAAGGTGAATTATTTTAACCAACTATTTTTACTATTGTCTGCTAGCCATTCGGTGGTTTTGCTCAGCAAAGAGTTCAGCATCTTCAAAGCTTCAAAATTCTCATGATGCCTCAAAGGTGAGTTGGACATGTGTGGCTGAGCTTCTGAAGGAGGTGACTGCACGCACAACAAAGAGCTCCACGCTGTCGTTTTAACAGATTTTCAATTCTGTTGCCAGGCCAGTAATGCTTTTTCCCCCAGTGTCACTCAGAGATGTCAAACCCTACAGCTGCGTTGGGACAGGGAGTGTTTGTTTTATCGAGGAGGACATCACACGACACAGCTCTTTCCAAGCAAATCAATTTATCTGCTGTTTGACAGCAAGGATTCCTCAGTGGTGCTGCTGAGTTGTGCTACCCAGGAGGCTACTACGAGTGCACTATGCACGACTCCCAGCTATCAGTTTGACAAACATCCTTAACCATTTTATTTGTCTTTATTTTTCTTCCTGAGGCTTGATAATCCATCAAACTCACTGTTTATAGTGTGCTGCACAGCCCTTTGGGAAAAGGTTTTGATGCAATAAACCAAACTGCTGTTTATGACAAAGAATGAACAGGAACATGGAGCTCAAAAAAATTAATTACAAAATTAACGAAACAAAAAACCTCCTGTTTTTCCAGAACAATTTCCCTTCAAGGCAAGAAATGAAGCTTTGAGTGAGGATTTAAGCATATGCTTTATTTCAATGCAAGTCTTCATCCAACACACCTGGAAGCCACCCACTCCTCCTAAATAATAAACCACTAACACCTGGTTATGTGTTCCTTCCAGCATCAGTATCCTTCCAGTTATCAGTTATCTGCAGGGATCACTTTTCCTTTACTAGCCAGGGAATAGGAGTGAAGCAGATGGGATGCTAGTCTCCAAAGGTCCCAAAAAGGGTAACAGCAATGCTGGGAACAGACCCAAGGACTCCGAATGCTGAATCAAGCCGTGCTGCTGCTCTGAGTCATCCCAGGAACTGTTTGCTGAACACGACGGAGCTTTTCGGAAGTTCCACATGCTGTGTCAGCAATCCGGGCACAAGAAGCGATTCCAAGTGCTCTAAGGTCAACTCATCAGCCTTGGCATTGATCCGTTCATCAAGGCCTGATGTCTGGAAGCTGGGGACTGTTATTTCTGGAATCTGCTTACATTTACAGTAGTGGAGATTTACCGGGAGATTAACGATCTTGCTCCCAGTGGGTAATCCTGCTGCAGGCACTATGGGCAGCACATCTCCCAGACTCAGCTGTTGTGTTCTGACAGCAACACACTGGATTTATTCTACAAAAAAAAAATTTTGGCTAAAGGATGAGGAGGACTTTAAAACACTTTCTTAAAGAGTCCACAGCCAAGGTATAACAACCTATTTTTACTTTAATTTTGGCTGTAAGGATTGTTTTTAGCTCTTTCTCCAGTGATCAGAGGTGCCAAAAAGCTTCAGCGAGTGATCTGTGTTGTGGATGTGACACAGTGTTTGAAAGAGCCATATTCCTTACCTTTCCCAGGAGGAAACTGAAGCTAAAACAGCATCCATTTATCAATCACATACCCAGCAGGATGACTTAAGCACTCAGGGGAAGTGATAGATGAGGTATTTTAAGCGGAGATAGCACACTTTACTGCCCTTTCTGGTAGTCTGCAGAGCTTCAGATTTGCAAGGAATACAATGACTAATGCATCTTGAACAAAACCAGACCTGGGCGCTGCATTCCTTTCAAGAACTCCACGTGGAAGAGGAGAGTATCAAATCTTAGTATTTATTTACACAGCACATGCTCCCTGCCTGGCCATTTGGGTGCAGCAGGAAAGCAGACAGGACAAGACAGTATCTGGCACAAAAAGCCAAGCAAAACACGTGCTGGTAATAATTTAGAACAAAGACTTTTCTTGCTATTTTCCTCTCCGAAGTGGGAGCAGGTGACAGGAAAGCATTAACTGCTCCCATCCTCCCAAAAGGTGTAGGAGGAGCAAGAGAAAACTCCTTGGATTTCAAAGTAATAGAATGGTACCTTCCCACCACCATCGAATTAGGGTTAAATCTCAGTAATACAATAAAATTCAAGCTGTAAATCTCGTGTACGTAAGTGACAGTGTTCCATATGTTCCATACAAACCACTCCTGCCATAACAGCAAGTAATTTGTGTATTGCTCCGAAGGCTATGGTCTACTTTGGAGAATTTTCCAATAAATTCCCAAGCGCACACAGCAGTAACTCTCAGCCTGTGCCTTCCCAAGTACAGTACCTGCCCTTTTCAAACAAAACACTGCTCAAACAATGGGCAATTTTGTTCTCAGTGCTGAAGAAAAGACACAATTATTTCAGTAATTGTGTCATATCCTAACATTTGTAATGAGAAAGTAGGATGGCTGGGAAAGGCAAACCCTCAGAGTAACAGGGGAGTGTATTTGATGTAGTGAGAGTCTCATTTTAGAGAAATAGCCCTCCTGGGTAATAAAACTCCTTCCAGAAGTCTCTGTTGAGGCTCCCCAAGTGAGCACTTGAACGCACGGATTTTCCAAGTGACGTCAAGCAGGAGAACTTCCAAGGAGTCCCATTAAAACAGATATTTTCCCAAGGATCAAAAAGCCCCAAGCTGGGTGTTTCTGTACCTGCGAGGCCAACCTCCGCATGGCCTCCTCCTGGCGCCGGCGCATCTCGGGGGTCCCCGGGCAGCTCCCGCTCGTGATGGATGGGTGGGCAGAAGGTGGCTGGGTCAAGGGCAGCTCTCGGTTGGCATCCACATCTGTCCAAGGAAAGAGGTTAGGAATTGCTGCAGGACAAGCACTAACATTATTATAGACCAGGCAGCTGCTGTTTTCTATGCAGTTAAAATACTTCCCACAAATACTCTGGTTGGGATTTCATGGATTTCCAGGACAGAGACTCCTCAAGAGACTTCTTTTGGAAGCAGGAAAGGACCACTAAGAAAAAGCCTTGAAGCTTGTCTTATTCATCTTCCCCACTGTAATTTCATCGACTTTAAAATAATGACAATAATGGAGTGAACTGGGCACTCTGGAAGGCTCTGCCTTCAGGTTTGGTGGATTTGAGTGCAGAGCTCTCCTGCTCTGCATTTCCTCCAACAGACCTTCCCTTGTTATGAACAATTGCTGGTTAATTTGGTTCCAAGTCCTCCTTCAGCACAGACAGCCAATTTTTCTGAATTACAGGCCTATTTTCTAACATAAATAAATGAAGAGCCCCAGCTAACACAGCCATCTGAAGCCCATTAATTTAATCAGGGGGAGAGGAGCAGGAGCAGCACCAGGATCTGGAAAAGGCTTGCAAGCAAATAATAAATTATCCTGGAATCATCTCTGGCAAATTTAACTGTGTTCTAGTGCATTTTAGCTGCTTCTTTTGCCTGGCAAAGCAGAAATTGGCTTTACCAGCAGATTGCTACAGAAGCTCATCCACCTGGCCTTCGTGGGTAACATTCCCAAACCATTTTTATTTTCACTCCTAAGTACTCATATGGAGGATTTTTGAATGACACCACGACATGCAGCACTTGGTGATGTCTAATTACGGATTATTTTAAGAACAACACCACTCTGAAGTGCAGTCTGTGCTGTCAGAGGATTCTCCTGACTGGATTGCTGCAGTGCATCCCTGAGCTTGACTGAAAATAATCATGCAAACAATGACCCATTTAATGGCAAATAACAGAGGAGGATGACTGCTTCCATAATTAAACCCTGAATGTGTTAGAATGAGGTATGTTCTTGATTCTGAGCATAACACCACTGTCACCTGTATTAATTTTCTGAGACAGGAATTAGAAGTATGAGGCTGTATTGAAGCCATTTTAATAACGCTGACTGCACAACTGCCGTAGCAGAGTCAGACCACCTGATTAGCACTTATTAATTAGCATAGATTCAATAAGCATAATAGATTCTTTTTCAGCATGTGGAAAAAGAAATGACAAAGAAACTTATCACAAAATCAGAGCAGAATCATAGAATATCCTGAATTGGAAGGGACCCGCAAGGATCTTGCAGAATAATTATTATCTTCTATAACTAAACTAGTACCTGTGATCTCTTTAGGAAATCAAGTCAAATTAATTATTGATTCTGAAGGTTTCCATCCTAATAACAAACACTGAGGAATCATTCAGCTTTCAACTTCATGGACACACCAGAGTGAACTAAACAATGTGTTAGGTGGGACCAAGTATCTTCATCATCTGCACATGAAGGGTGCAGGGCACCTCATGTGAGAAATCCAGCTTTTAGTCCAGAAGGAGTTAAGCACAGTCACCTCTTTAATGTCCACCACCACCCTAAGCAGACTGGGGACATACACTTGCAGTTGGTGCACTGCAGAGCTGCAGTTAAAATATAGAAACAAGCCCTGCCTTTCACTACACATTGTTCATTTAGCTCTGACAAGTGACACTATTCAACATGCCAACCCCTGGTGACATTTCAGCTCTTCCGACAGGGCAAGAGCACAGCACTCCAATAAACAGATTTAACTACAGCTTCACTGAGATACAGTGACCTACATCCTTAAAGATACCTTCAGGTACCTAACTCAGTATTTTTAGTCCTGTCTTACTCACTTACTGAGAGCTGAGTAATTTAAAATGTTGTCATCTTCACCTGCAAACCTGCCAGCACGTTATGATGAGAACTGGATGGGACCAGAGGAGGTAGAGCAATCCTGGGTCCTGAGCCTATATGGGCTTGTTACCCACATGGAATATTTACACCATGATTCAATGAGATAAACAATCTGTATGGGAAGAAGACTGCACTGGCATGGATTCATAATCATAGAATACTGTCTGCCTGATCCAGCTGGAGATGTCATGAGCCGGGGGATTGGACTACGTGACCTTTAAAGGTCCCTTCAAACCCAAGCCATTCTGTGATTCTATGATTCTAAAATTGGAGTCTTCCCAATCAGAGAAAGTCTGTGATGTTTCTAAGCCAGACAAGTCAGAGACAGACTATTCTGACTCTTCAAAAAGCAGCTGTGGAACAGGAGCAGTATAAAAGCTGCCTGTAGCAGTACCCAGAGAGACTCCAAGAGAGCTGAAGAGGGACTTTACACAAGGGCATGGAGTGATAGGACAAGAGGGAATGGCCTCAAGTTGAAGGAGGGTAGATTTAGATTAGATATTAGGATGAAATTGCTCCCTGTGAGGGTGGGGACGCCCTGGCACAGGGTGCCCACGGAAGCTGTGGCTGCCCCATCCTTGGAAGTGCCCAAGGCCAGGCTGGATGGGGCTTGGAGCAACCTGGGCTAGTGGAAGGTGTCCATGGCCATGGCAGGGGCTTGGAATGAGATAATCTTTAAAGTCCTTTCCAACCCAAACCAGTCAGGGCTTCTCCGACATATTTCTCACAGGTCCTTCCTTTGCTTGACAACAAAGGCTAAGCTGATTTCTTAGGCCTGAAGAGAAACGGGGTTATTTCAGCCAAGAACACTCTAAAAGCTGACGTAAAAGCTCTCTGAGTTTTGGAGACCCCCGTGCTGCTGTCCTTACGTTTTGGAGAGGCGTGGGGGCTATCTGAAGCAATCTGCCTCATCCTCGTGCCGTGGCAGCTGAGCGCAACCAGCCTGGAGATGATGGCGGTTTTCCCGAAGCCGATATTCCCGACGATCACCACCCCGCGGTTGACGCTGGCGTTGGAGCTCTGCAGCTGCGCATCGATCTCGTGGAACACCCAGTCCCGGCCTACGAATACGGACTCAGTGGTGATGCTGGGCACCTCGAAGAGCAGCGGCTTCAGGGAGATGTCGGGGGGTCTGTAGGGTGCGAAGCGCACTGGAAAGGGAGACGTGGGAAGAACATCAACATCCATGCCAGAGGGGAAAGCAGAGTTTGGAAACGGATGTTTTATCTTGCACAGAAATCTTTCCGTTGCAAAAGGTGAAAAGAAAACACAATTCTGTATCACCCACAGGTTTGTTGTGGAAGCATTTGTCTCATACACAGTATTTTCCACCAAAAGAGTTGAGGATTTTACAGTGAGTAGCTTAGACCTGGGGAAAAATTGTGGCTGGAGAAATTAATTTTCTTGCTTAAATCCACCACAATTAAAGGCCCTGGGCAGAATGCTGCACTCTGCACAGTGCCTCCTGGAAGACAGGATTGATGGTTCAATGTAGACACACACAATGTGTGTTCATCTGTTCAATCCAATGAGCCCACAACAATCTCAGCACCTACAAGTGTTAATTCAATCTAAGCAAAGTTATTTCAATTCTTCTAAAGTAAATTAAACCAGATTGCTGACAGGATGTTCCTGTTTGGCAATTAAAACATTTCCTCTTTTCACAAGGAAAAATGATGTTTTAAAGCAATATGAAGTTATTAACAAGAGCAAGACGTACCTCCCTAACAGACCTCGTGTGCTGGTGCTGATGAAATACTGTGCAAATTCTGTAGAGCCCAAGCAACAAATTAAAACACTGAACTGAAACGCTGCCCACCATATGCAGCCAGGCTCTTTCCTGTGGCTGAAAACTTCAATTCAAGCAACCCGGATGAACTTACAGGATGCATTTCAAACCTCAGTGATTCTGTGATTCTTTCAAATGTCATCTTAAACATCTACATCCATTGGGATGAAACCAGTTCCTATTTTTCCCAGCCTCTGGAAAAGGCTAAACTATTTTTCAGTGTTTCTAAGAAGCACCTGAAACTCTCTTACCCACAAGGCGACAGTACTAAACACATACCGTGAGGAAAATCCCTTCGAAATGATATAAACAACTTAAGGAAAACAATCCACTGCCATATTACATACACAGATCAACAATATATTGGGCGAGTGGGAACCATCCTCTCCTCCATCCCAAACCTCAACCAAAAATCTTGGTTCTTCCCACCCTGCAGCACTGCTGACATTTGCTTTCTGGAGAAGAAAACCCACAGTACACATCACAGCCATCAGCTTGTGCCTTGGGTTACAGCAACCTGAACAGCCTCAAATCCCCAGGGATGAAAAAAGGGAAAGCAAAAATTGCCTTCCCCATCCCATTAAAAACCTGTCACTGGGATGAATCCTTGTCATGCCCTTAGTGTTGGGATTCCTCTATTGCTCCCCTGATTAAAATAACTGATTTAAAAAAAAATAGCAGAAACAATTCCCCCATTTAGTCTCTCTCACTGGGATTTTGGAACACTGTAACGTGTCCCCCAGAACAGGGCCAGGAATGTCTTCACTATTTCAGCCCAGTGTGAAGACTATGGATATTAAAATTAAACCCAAGTTTAGGATTTCCAGCTGGAACAAAGAGCTGCTGTTTGTAACAGCCCAGATTGATGCAATTTCACAGCAATAGCTGCAAAATGCAGCATTTCAGGGAATAACCCCCGCCCCCTTGCATACGCAACGACATGAAAGTATTTCCAAATAGTGATGGTTTGCTTTTTCACATCTTCTTCTCCCTCTCTTTTTAAAAACAGCACAGCACCTCAGCTAGGATCAGAAACAAATTCAAAAAAAATTGAAATACTGCTGCTATTCTCATGCAACTGTCACAAAAAGGGGGAAAAAAAGAACGAAACGCAGAAGGAAAATATGTGGTGCTACAAGGGTTTTAAAAGTGTGTCTGGAAAACAATTTGATTCTGTTCCTACAATAAAGTTGAATGTTTTGGATGCAATCACTGCAAATTACACAGCCTTGGCAAGCTGCTGCCTCCGAACATATGGAAATTTGGTCTGTCAAACTTTGCTTTCTTCACTTACTGCCTGCTAATGCACTTCTAGAACTGCCTCAGCAGCCAGGAGGATTTCATTACAGACTGCCATCCAAAGCTCACAAATCCAGTCTTTGGGGGGCTCATGTGTTTGGTACAAAGCCTAGCCAGGCTGTACCAGGTCGAGCATGTTGGATGAAAACCCAGTCTGTGCCTTCCAGCTCCCCAGTTCCTCACCCTAAGACGGTGGGCTCAAAAAAAACCCCCTAGAGAACAGGAAAGTTTCATGTATGGTCAAAAGAAACCCCTCTTCTATGCACAGGGGAGAAATAAATCAGTCTCACGGCACAGAAACAACCTGAAAATATCCCAAGTGAGCTTTCTCGGCCATTTACTCATCTGTGCAACAACAAATGATGGGGCTGAAGCATTAGCCTGGTGATCTGCTGCAGACTCAGGGCTGTCACAGTGACAACTTAAGCACGTAGTCAAAAGACTGAGCTCAGATTAAAAGAGGGATGTAAGTTGAAGGGTGGGCTGAAATCCCAAGGACATGGAGCAAATCGAGCTGGAGCTGCCTGGGAATAAACAAAACACTAAAATGTCAGCCCTGGCTCCTCTTCTCATTGCTAAGGTCTTGTTTGTGGAATTTGCCACAAAGAACCACAAAAATTTCCCCTCTCAAAAGGCTTTTCAGAAGTCAAAGGGCTGCCTGAATACGGGCATTGTGAGCATCCCTACCAGCGCTGGCCAAGCTGGTGGCCCTGTCACTGCCCTGGGCCCCTTCCCCACTGGCACACCACAGAATGCAAGGGGGAACTGCAATCTCTGGCCTCGATAGAAAAAAATAAGAGAAAACAGTAGTAGTCCACAAATTTCTCATTTTTGATACCTTATCAAAGTATTAGGCCCAAGGAGACCAGCTGAGAGCTGGGGATGTTCATCCTGGAGAAGAGACAAGAGAAGGCTCTGGGATGACCTTATTGCAGCCTTTCAGTGCCTAAAGGGGCTCCAAGAGAGCAGGAGAGGAACTTTGGACAAGGGCGTGAAGGGACAGGACAAGGGGGAATGGCCAGAGGGCAGGGTTGGATGAGATACTGGGAAGGAATTCTTCCCTGTGAGGGTGGGGAGGCCCTAGCACAGGGTGCCCACGGAAGCTGTGGCTGCCCCATCCTTGGAAGTGTCCAAGGTCAGGCTGGACAGGACTTGGAGCAACCTGGGATAGTGGAAGGTGTCACTGCCTGCTGTGGCCATGGCGGGGAGTGGAATGGGATGGTCTTTAAGGTCCCTTCCAGCCCAAACCATTCTGGGATTCTGGTTTTCACACGGACATGGATGAAGCGGCTTCTGTCCGAGTTCCCCAGCCAGACATCCCCACAACTGGGAAGCCCCGAGGGCCCTGCTGTGCTCCCACCTCGCAGGTCCTGCTGTGCCCGGGCGCTGGCCACGCTCTGCCGTGGCATCCGCAGCGATGTGCGCAGGGGAGTGTGTCTCTGCTCATCCAGGTAAGCCAGATCTTCCAGGTGGGCTGAGCTGGTGGCTGCCACGAGAAAGCAAAGAACTACATCACACCTGGCTTTTGGATCTCATACTCTGGTTATTGTATTTTTCAGTTTTTAATGAAAATACATGGAGATGTAACTACCTTGAGACAACAGAGCTGATGCGAACCAAGTCCTATTTCCCCTAGGAAGAAGTAAAGTGTTTTGGTGACTTTTTCTCATGCTTCATTGGTGTTTGCTCTGGTTTGGTCTCCCGTTGGCGTTCCCAAATAAAAGAAGATATATGGAAAATGGAGACATGGAGTCTCTTGTATCTGACCTCAGTTCTGCCAATCACAAACTCAGTCATGTCTGGGCAAAGCTATCAGAGACTGTGCTGCACCTTCATGCTCTGGGCTTGTACTTCACCATCTATAAATCTCATTTCTACATTGCTTTTAGGTCTGTGACTAGCTAAAGTGGGATTAAAAAGGAAACCTAATCCAGTTATGCAATGCAGCCCGGTTCACCAAAGGATGCTGATTTAACAGACAATATCCCAGGCTCTTTGGGGTATCTCTCAGACTCATCTCTGGGTTTTCTGGAGCAGCGTCCACCAGGACTCAGAATTCAAAGTGTGGATTTCTCCACGTGTCTACACAGACATGCAGACAACACGCTTTACCCCAGAGAAGTTACGCAGCAAGAAAAAAGTATGAGGCAATAAAGGAACAGGGAGTAATTCCAGGCAAGCAGCTTTGCAGTAAAGCTTTAATATTTCTAATCCCATCTCTTTTTTCTGCCCTGCTGTTACCAGCTTCAGGGGGACACTCAGCAGGCTGGTAAAAGACATCAATAAGGTATGGCACAGCATCATTTACAAATGTTTCAAAGAGCAGACGTGAATTTAAATGAAAATAATGTTGATTTTATGCCAAGACAAAAAATGTCAGTCATTAGCAAATGCCAGGTGCTGTGAGGTGTGAGATATTCGGGGCACAGCCCACCACGAGAGATGGGACCCAGGGCAAATCTTCTGTAGACAGAAAGTACCACCATTCTCTTAACTCCAGAGCTCTTAAGATCTTCAGAGAACATCAGACACTTGATTTTACTTGCAATGAATCCTTTGAAATAGTAGAAACGGCTATGATGTCTTGGCACCTTAAACCCAAGACATTTGCATTGTAATGACAGTAAATAATCCAGTTTTTTATTTTTAAACATACTCCCCTGTAATCTTGTTGTACAATTTTGTAAGAAAGGGACCATAAACTGCTGAAATAACCATTAAATATCATCAGAAACAGTCTTCCACACAGGAATTTTCCATTTAGAACCAATAAGTTAAACAAAAAGACAATTTTTGTGATTCTTAAGGATGATGACTCCAGAAAGGAGATTTCTTCTTGGATAAGGAAGCACAAGAAGGGCTGTGGCATCTGTGTGCTGTGTCTGGCTCTGACCTAAAGGCACAAACATGAATTTCTTACCTGCTACTGAATTTGGCCGTGGCATAAGGTAAAGAGGAATTGACTGCACTGATTGGGACAGGACCGTCTCCAGGTTCCTCTCGGGGATTTTGTTGAGGCTGTAGGTGGAGGCTGTCATGTTTTCGTCCACACGGTACAGGCACGAGTCCATGCTGGATTTCTGGGATTGCCAAGGTTTCAGGTTTCCTCCAGATCCAAGTTCCTTACTGCTTTCCCCTCCATATTTAGTACGTTCCACATTTTCAGAGTAACTTGTCAAAGTAGCTTGAAGGAAGAAATTATAAACAAAATGAGTAACAAAGCAAGAATGGCTCGAACACACGCTGCTCAATGCCGAGCTGAGCCATGCAAGAGCCAAAAATGATCTTCATCATATTTTCCACATCCACATAAATCAGAGATTATGGATTTTAGTTTAATGATACTGTTTCTGCTTATGACTTCTAAACGAACATTTAAGCTCTAATGTTTTGGCTCATACCATTAAAAGCCATTTGTAATTACAAAGAGTATTAAAAATTCTGTGCTGCATTGTATTCAAATACATCATTCCAGAAAGAATAGAAATTATTTAGGAGGAAACATTATCATGGCTCCTCATGTCTTTTAATTGGCATCATAGTTTCTACCTTTCCATTTCCAGGAAATGTTTGCAGAAGTTTGCAAGGTCTGACACTGAGACACCTCCACTGACCTGCCTGAACCAGCTCCTGTGGATTGGTTTGGTTCAGAAACTGAACCTCTTATCTCATTTGACTGACAGTAAGTTTTTATGAAGCTTTAACTGTAATCCACTAATTTTCCCTTATATTATTTCATTTTACAGATGAGGATTGTTGCTATATTGACTTTTCCACTGCGAAGTGACAACATTCATTTGATCCAGAACACCCCCGTCTTCTCCCCATTTATATTTTCTCTTCTGGATTCTAGTGTAGTTACCCCCTGGCTGTAAATCCCTTCAGGCTATTGACTTTCCTCCCATCTTTAGTCCCCAGTGTGTTCATTCAAGGTCATAATCAGTCACTGAGACTAAGGTCCCAACACACACACCAGCTTATCTGAGTGTGTCACAGAATCATAGAATGGTTTGGGTTGGAAGGGACCTTACAGCCCATCCAGTTGCCCCCACCCTGACACGGGCAGGGACATCTCCCACTATCCCAGGGTGTTCCAAGCCCCATCCAACCTGGCCTTGGACACATCAGGAACGGGGCAGCCACAGCTTCTCTGGGCAACCTGTTCTTTATCCACCCTAACAGACTCCACAACAGCTTCAACCTTCACCCCTATTTCTATGGCTTTATTTGTCAGTATTGCGTTTCTTTCTAGGCAATGGGCTCAATATCTTTGCATCCCATCAAATGTTCCAAAATTTAGTTGCTTGCAACATATTTTGAAATTTAAAACCAACACATGCAACTGCGAAGAACTGGTATTTATTTGTTGGCATTTATACATCAGCTTGCTGTCAAGTAAACATATTTATGATTTAGGATAAGAAAATTAGATAAAAACAGGAAACAGCTGTTCACACACTTCTCTTGCTCCCTCAAATTGTTTAAGAAATATGTTTGAAATTATTTTCTAGGAAAATCTCCATTTCAAAGACTGGGTTTGCAGGGCAAGGCATGCCATGTTGTCTACTCACAGAAAAAAAAATCCATTGATCCATTAAAATCCATTAATTTTAAAAGCCTATCTCAGTATGTGTTTAATTAGTCTTTGTAGAAACAAATCAGCAGCTGACATCAGTCATCTTCTAACACATCAAACTGAGGAAAAACAAAATAACTATGTGTCAAAATAAGTTTTCTCTAAATGAAACAACAAAAAAGAAAAAAGAGCTACTAAGTCCTGCTGCCCCTTTTTCTAATCAACAATTTGTGTTCATTTTAAATGTAATTTTCTCTGGTTTACACTAAAGCTGTTTTATGTGCGAACTCGTCACTGAATCACATGTTCCCTGTGGATTAATTTACCTGTTGAACAGCCCTGGATGATCTAAGTGCTGCTACACAGGCAGTAGTGATGGCTCTATGGATTTAATCTCTTCTAGGAGCTATTTTAAACCAAAATAATTTAAACTTTAGTTAAAAAGCAAAAGCATCAGGTTAGCTGTGAGTCAGCAACAAAAACCGACACGCTGAGCATGTCTCCCATGGTGTGACCCCCAGAGCTGCTCAGACATAACACCTTCACAGTGACAACTGGAGAAAGCAACAGATTATTTCAGAAAATTTACATTACCTGCAACTACTAAGACACAGAATGATATTGAGAGGAGGAAAGTTGTGAACGCCAAGTTGGCAGATAAATACAATGAAAGTGCAAAGATTCGGACAGCCCTGAAATGGTCAGGGAGTTGGATCAGGTGGTCATTGTAGGTCCCTTCACACCAAAATATTGTATTGTATTGTATTGTATTGTATTCTATTCTATTCTATTCTGTTCTATTCCATTCCATTCCATTCCATTCCATTCCGACAGGATGAAAGGAAACAGCCTCAAGTTGCACCAGGGAAGGTTAAGGTTGGATATTAGGGAAAATGTCTTCATTGAAAGGATGATCAAGTCCTGGAACAGGCTGTCCAGGCCAGTGATGGAGGCACCATCCCTGGAAATGTTCAAAAAACATGTGGATGTTGTACCTGGGGACAGTGCAAGGGGACTGGAATTAGCTGGTCTTTAAAGGTCCCTTCCAACACAAACCACTCTATAATTTTATGATTTTTAAACACAAGGATACCTCACTAACCAAAAGCTCAAAAAAATGCAACCTTTGAACAGACAGCAAGCATGCTCTAAACTGGGAAGAGATAAACTGATGAACTCAAATCCATCAAAGAGCACGAATTTTTGCCTTAAGCCATCTGCAGAGAGGCAGATCTTTCAACCCCAGTCTCCAAGGGACCCAGAGCATCAGGGGACAAGTGATGGGACACGCTGGGAGCGCCACGGCAGGAACCCACCGGGACATGAGAGGCTATGGGGACAACACTTGAACTCTTCAACTACTAAATCCAGACAAAAAGCACAACCCTGGTGAAAAAAAAATCAGAACCTTGCCATGCCTGGGCCCTGCTCCATCGGATCACATTGACCACAGTGCGTGCTGGTGGCTGCTGGGAGCAAACAAGACACTGAAGGGATGGAAAAAGATGGGACAGTGTGTGAGTCACACAGAGAACAGGAAAAACCTGACATGCACAAACAGCTGAGGTTCTTATAGCACTGAAGTAATACCACAGGGAAATAAATATAGACGTGTGCATATAGATCTATATATTTATAGATACACAGATGTATCTCCAGTCTCCACTGGCGCAGTCTCACACTATTTAATGTGAGCACAGACAGAATTCGAGGCATCCAGATCATCTGACTGCTGGAAAACACATAATGAATGATCCCATGGAAAGCCCCTCGGATGAGTGCGCAGGCAGTGCGGTGCCCATCTGCAATCCTGTCTGCAGCTTTTTCCCTTGGAAATGAAAGTTCTGATTAGAACTTTTTGCAAATAACATGGGCAAAATACTTTTATCTCTTTGGGGAAATAACAGAGCTGTACCGAAGCAGCAGAAGCCCCTCAAGACAGCATCTCAGCACTACAGAGAGCACTACACTTCTCAGAGAGTTTTGTGCATTTACAGGCCACAAATATTATTTCTCAGTTAGTTTTAAGCTGGCCTATGCCCTGGGAGGTTTTCAATGCGTCTCCAGTCCAACACACGAGGGAATTTTTACCATCCCATCCAATTCTCCTCAAGGCAAAGACCATGCCTGGAAAACATCAACCTTTACATTCACCTTCCACCTGTAACTGTGGGAGAAGCAGTTTTTGTAGGTCCCATGTGACAATGACCAACAGCTGCAACATTAATTATATGTAAAGATTTACAGTGCCTCATGTAAGACACAGGGATTTTGTCGATTTAAAGAAATAACTGCAGCAAAACAATGAGCTTTCATATGCTGCACTGCAATGAGCTACAAACCCAGCCTGAATTAACCTCATTTTACTTGTCTTCACCACCACTTGCCTCATTCCATTAGAGATGTCCCAGCTAACATGTGCAAGTTGGCAAGGAGTGAAATAAATTTTTTACCCTAATCTACATAAGCCTCCATAAACTCAGCCACAGAAGGATACACCTAAATATAGCCACGTCACCCCAGACCGCTCCAGCTGCCAAACAGAAAAATTTGGCAGGCAGAAAGCCTAAGTCCAAACTGCTCCCAAGGGAAGGCGGCAGCCTCGGGCAGTCACACGCAGTCTGTGTCCCAACAACCCTGGAGCACCTTTAGAACATGATTCTCTGCTGGACACCACCAGGCAGTGAATTTAAGGCATCTCCACGCAAAAAAAACCCCAAACCCAAAACCTCCAAGGTCCTGCTCAAGGCTTGAGGTTAAAATCCACACCACTCGCTGGATGTTTAACTTCTCATTCAACAGTGGTCTCAAATAGGAGATAAAAAAAAATTAAAATCACTGGCTTAATTCATATCAACAATCCCGCAGATAGACAGAGGTTAAACAGGTAAAGCCATTTCTGTGTCAGGCCTGGGGGTGTTCATCATGGTGAGCACACAAAAGGTCTTAAAACGAAATGAAAAATACCTCGACAGTAGCATCACCTGACCCTAAATCTGTTCTGCTGCACTGACTGACAAGCAGGATGAGGAATGAGATGAGGAATGGGATAAAGAATGGGATGACAAATGGGATGAATGCCTTGCAGGGCTCGATCCCAGCTGCTACTCAGGCTAGAAATGCAAGGTCTGGGTAAACAGAGAGAGACCTTCCCACCTCCTGAGCCCACCTTCCTGCAAACACTGTGAGACAGAACAGCTCAGCAAAGCTTCTGTTTAGAAACTGCACTTTATTACTTGCAGAAACAAGGTAATTAATGTTGTAAAGCACAGTCCACTATTATAAACATGAAAGAAATCTGTTGTAAAGGTCCCAACTCTAATACAGAGGTAGCAACCTTAATGATGTTTTACCAAAAAATCAACCCGCCCCCCCATCATGTTATTATTTAAACATAGCCCTTTTACAGAGCACACATGCACATCTGGAACGACAGCTCTGCAACAGAGAGGCACAAAAACTAGAAACAATGGCTTATGGAACTCCAGGAATGGCCATAAGCCACTGGCTCTAGTCCACGTCACATGTACAACTTCGCTTTCTGCTTTATCTCTCCTTTTAATGAAATGGAGAAAGAATTGAATTGGGATTCACAGACGGTATGCTTTGTGTGGTTGGGATTCTGTGACCCCACTGATTTTGCTCAAGAGCTGATGAGAAACCCGAAAAGTTAGCTCCCTTTTCTCTTTCTGAACCATCATCCCCATCACCTACAATATGAAGGTGCATAAGTGAACAGAAGCTCACTAGTCACCGAGATGTGACATTTTTCAGAAAGCTTCTCTTTGGGGAATGGGCCCAAATAGAAGCCATTGTGATTAAAAAAAAGATCTGTAACTCTCAGAAATGTTATTCATTATTAACAGAGAATTTCATAATACTGATGAGAATGTCAGAATTCAAATGCTTTAACTGTAAGATCACAAAAATATTTAACCTGAGTTAAATTTATCTTGATGTGCCTTTTGAGCTGCTCTTTGTTCCCTTCTCAAAGCAGTTGAAGTTGGAAACAAATCCATCTTGTTTTATTGTCAGCAGCATCTATTCTGCTTAGCAGCATCTATTCTGCTTAGCAGGCACTTAGGCAAATTTATTAACAAACCTATTTTTAACCCACAAACACATAAATCTGTAGAAGGCAGCATCTTGACAAAAGCTCAGGAATCAGAGGAAAAAAATAGCAAGAAAAGAGTAAGTGGAAAAAGCTATAGGCCAGGGACTCCCAGGAGGGGACAGGGCTCCTTTATATGTTATTTTCCATCAAATAAATCCACAAAATCTAAGTGACGACGTCTGGCCCACACGGTACCAGACCTGTGCACTTCACTATAGCAGCAGGGCCAGAGGATTTCCATTGCTCACTACTTTCCCTTTTAAGCTGTTTTTCCCTCATACCTGTGTCCCTGCTCAGGGTGACCCCGCGACAATTCAGCAGGGAACAGACTGCGGATTGTCACAGGGAAAAAGTGCTGCCCCATCTCAGCTTGGGGCGTATGAACGCACTCGTACAGGGAGATGCCGTATGGAAAACAGCCATTCCTTAGGAGATTGCTGCTACTGACATAAAGTGCTGCTTGAACATCACTTGGATAAGCTTTGCATACTGGCAAGAAAAGTTTGCCAGTTATTTTACAGGATTGCTGAGACTGGCGGAGATTTTCCTGTATTCTGCTGCATTTCAGCAGCAAAGCTTCCAAGCTCACACTGGAGGGGCTGTGAGGTGCAAAGTTCCTCCACAGCAGCACATGATTCTTTGACCAGTTTTCTTTTCAGTAGCGGATTTTTGAACATTAACAGTTGGCTGCTTTTGCGTAGTGAGAGCCAAAAAATCCTGGAAGCTATTCATAGGTTATAGTCGGGTCAGGATTTTCACCAGCCATTCTATTTTACATAGAAAGGATTCCGTGGCACCCAGGAGAAAGGGCTGACTTGCTCCTACCTCTCCTCTTGGCTCACCTTCTCCCCCATTCCCCACTGCTTTTCTTTCACAAATAAAGAGTATCTGAATTTGAAGATCTGGACCTTGTAACTTTTTTTTATCCTTTCAACCTTTGCTCAGCTCTTAGGCCCGACTGACAGCTTGGGCAGAGGCAGGACCCAGCTGGGATCTAACATCCACTTGTACTCACTGTGACCCTCCAGCCCAGCCCAGCCCAGCTTTGGGGTTGGATGTGGGAGAAGGTGCAGCTCTGATGGTGGGACATGGTGAGCAGGGAAGCGAGGGGGTGGGATCCTGCAGTGACTTTTCCCAGGATTCATTAACCTACTTTGGCACACAGCTCAGAATAGCTCACCCATTTGCATTTTAAGATCACGCAGGCAGAAGTGCTGCAAGGGTTGCTGTGGCATCCAGGAGCTGAACTAAGCCCAGATTCCCTGATCAGCCAAGCAAAATGTTAACCACTAGAGCAACTAACTTCCCTAAATTATCAATCTGCCTTTCTTTTTCTTTTTTTAAATACTACATAAATTGTTGGCAAAATACAATCTTCTTAAGCTGGGGAAATACTTAACCTAAAACATGTGGCAAGGACACCCAAGTGACGACCATCCCGTCTGATGTCATACAAATATTAATGCTTTCCCATTGTGCCTGTACAGTTACTGAACAGAATTAATCTGTGTATGTTATTTTCTCCAGATTCTTTACACTTGCAACCCACAGATCACTCAAATGAAAAACCTGCTACAGCACCTACAGAAATTCACTGAAATTTGCGATAATTTAGTTCACTTCCTGCCCAAGGCTTCCTCTTGCACCATTTAAACAAGTTCCAAAAGTAAATTAATTGATGCAAAGTTATCAACCTCATACATCCCAATTTTCACCAACTACTGTGTAGTTTTACCTATGAGGAATGGAAGATGGAGGGGTACAGATCACCTTGGTCACTGCAGTATTAACCTGAATAATGCAAAACCATCCCCCTAATTAGCAAACACAGGTGTATGACATAAACAGTATTATCTAAATAGAGCTCTGCATCCAGCTCTGGGGTCCCCAAGGGACATGAAACTGCTGGGCAGTCCAGAGGAGGTTACTGAGTTGATGGCATGCCTGGAACCCCTCTGCTTTGGAGGGAGGCTGGAGCAGGGGTTGCTCAGCCTGGAGAAGAGAAGGCTCCAGGGAGACCTTAGAGTCCCCTCCAGTGTCTAAAGGGGCTCCAGGAAATATGGAGAGGGACTTGGGACAAGGACCTGGAGTGACAGGACAAGGGGGAATGGCTTCCCACTGTCAGAGGGCAGGGTTAGATGGGATATTGGGAAGAAATTCTCCCCTGTGGGGGTGGGAAGGCCCTGGCACAGGTCACCCACAGAAGCTGCGGCTGCCCCATCCCTGGCAGTGCCCAAGGCCAGGCTGGACGGGGCTCAGAGCAACCTGGGACAGTGGAAGGTGTCCCTGCCCACGGCAGGGGTGGCACTGGGTGGGCTTTAAGACCCTTTCCAACTCAATCCATCCTGGGATTCTATAACTATAAACCAACCCTTGTTAGGCCAGCCCAGCGCACCGGGCGGGGCTCAGCCAGCAGCAGTGAGGAGGAGGAGGAGGAGGAGGAGGAG